>JANHFO010009429.1:298562-310624 GCA_032468095.1 Pareas carinatus | reverse complement strand
TTTTTGATAATTGAAAATTCTACATATTGTAAGCTATAATTTTGTTTATTGTTGACCAATAAAAACTTTTTCTATTAGAAGTACCTATTTCCTTTTAGGGTAGATATATAAATATCCCATATGAAAGTTGAACTTCTTTCTATTCAGACTGAGATGTCTCACATATGCATTAAAATATCCATTGTACACCCAAAGATGATCACATTAATACTTTCAATTGTTAATAACTCTTAATTGCCCATTGAACCCATTATCCTTCTCCTGGGTGACCACTCTTTAGAAATTTCTAAGGTGGATGCAAAATTCTTGTCAACATCTATAGCTATTAAAAAACCATCTGGTTCTTCCCTCATGCTATCAATTGTTAGCTGCTAACTGCTTTAGGGTTTTCTTACAGTGTTAAAATTTTCTTTTATTGTTATTATTGAGCTCTGACCTTTTTATTATATTTGAACTTGAAGCATAAATAATTTTTAACTGATGGATATTTGATTTATGGTTGTTTTTGTTTTTCATTATACTTAATGTCATAATTATTACACGAATAGCTGTAAACTAGACTTTACAGTTACTAGAATTGAGGCAGTGAATAAATTATATCATTTTTTAAAAAAATAATAAAATAATACATGTATGGAAGCCCACTAACAGATTTAAGTTAACATTTGTCTTGCCTCTTATTACTGTGCTAGCAGAAAAAATGTTGTAAAAAAAAGAGTAATACTTTTTCTTCTTCTAAATGATATGCAAATTTATAAAGGGAAGAGAAAAATAAAGGTTCTTCAATTTTTTTCTAGAGTTTCACTGATAAAGTTTTCAAGAACATTTCCTCTGCAATTCTAATCCTTGTAGCTCTCTCATGTTTTGGTGCTTTGAACGGAGGAATCTTTGCGGCCTCCAGGTAAAATCCTAAAAGAATTTTAAGTAAATTGGTTCCTGATCTATCAAAACAATAAAAACCAATAAGAAGGGACAGAGTCACTGCGATATACAAGAGATACAGCATTAGAAATATACATTTTGGTTCCTTTTTTCAAATAACAACTTAATAGGGAAACTACTATACTCTAATAAAACATAGGAAAAATAAGCCATCACAATAAATCCTTAATATAAATAAACCACATATGTACATGTATACACATTTTTTTATAGAGCTGAGATGGCTATAAAAAACAAAGATATGAATTTATGTAAAGTTATGTTATGGTTTAAAGAAAATTCTAATGTAGCATTGAACACACTATAGTTCTTAAAAACTCAACAAACTGATATAACATTAGTTTACATGTGCCACTAGAGATGGATTCCAACAATATAATTAAAACCTTGGCTTGCGAGCATAATTAGTTCCGCAAACGTGTTTATAATCCAAACCACTCATATATCAAAGTGAATATATTGCACGCCGACTGAGACAGCGTGTGTATACTATATGTACTACTTGTAATGCAAAGCATAGCTCGTTTATCAAGTTAGATTTTATTTAAAGTGTTTGCTCATCTTGCAAAACACTTGCACACTAAGTTACTCTCAATCCAAGGTTTTTCTGTGGATTTTTTTTAAAAAAAACACTTTTTAAAAAAATCACCAGCATTTCATGCAGTATTGAGCACACTATAGTTTTAACTATTTTAACAATCTTGCATCGTTCCAACTTTCAAGAAGCAAAATATAAGTCAGTCACTGGACTTATGCAGGATACTACTGGATTTTTAAAACCATAGTATGAACAACAAATAATAGTTAGCATGTAACTAAGACAATAAGCTATGGTTTACAAACAACAATGACCAAATTAATTTTTGTGACTTCACTGTAACCGATACTACAAAGCATTGGTTCTCCTTAAAAGTTATCTTTAAAACTATCTTTATTGTGCAGGATGTTGTTTGCAGCTGCGCGAGAAGGGCAGTGGCCAGCTCTCTTTTCAATGATACACCTGGAAAGACACACTCCTGTTCCAGCTTTGATATTAATGGTACGAGTTTAAATTCAACGCACACATACACGCACACAAAATTCTTAAATGAAGGAACTAAGAATTTGAGAATAAAGTCTATATATATCCTTTTTTTAAAAGCAGAATCCTGTTAGGATCACAGATGTTTCTTTTTTAAATAACTTCTTCAAAAAATGGCTCTTCAGCTAATATTTGATACAGGTTCTATTAACTGATATTCCCCATCAATTTAGAATTTGTGCTTAACAAGTAATTCTAACTAAATTGGTTTCTCTGCCCTGACCTATAATCAGATCTAAATTTATTTATTAATTTATTTTATTTAATTAGATTTACATACCGCCCTTCTCCTGAAGGACTCAGGGTGGTGTACAGATAACATAAAAAATTAACATTGAACTTTTAACAATATTTACAAAATATCTGTATTGAAAGAAAATTGCTGCTGCTTTTCAATTTTGCTTGATAAAAGGAACAGAATTTTTTTTTTTAATGTTTTGTTGGCTTTCTTCCTTGACTCAGTTACCTTTGGTCTACTTGATGGTGTCCATTGGTGACCTTTATGGACTTTTGAACTTCTATAGCTTCTCCCGCTGGTTCTTCATAGGACTTACCACATTGGGTTTCATGATACATTGCTTCCGACATCCAACAATATTAAGACCTTTTAAGGTAGGATCAATATCAAATTTAAAAACAGAGTTGTGCTTCTACTTTTCTAAAAGAAATTGACGTAGGAAAACATAGGAAAATAAATAAAACATTGATTCAGTAAGACAAAATGCAAACAAATTGTTTCTTGTCCAACACATTTTTTCTAATAATTCAGTGTTGTATCTTTATCTATATTCATGACCATTCTCATTCATTCATAATTATTTATCCTTTCCTTCTAGATTGAAGCACAGAAGTAGAGATTGCTAAATCTTGACTGTAGTCCACTAATGAAATATTTAAAACATAAAATTTCATCATTCTTGTTTACAGTTGATTTTTAACTGTAAAGTATGCATTTGTTCAATATTTAATCAGGATTAACTATAACAATCATAATTACATACAATGTAATTGTGCATTGTCAACAGAAAGATCAACTTATGTTGTCATTTGAATTCTCATGTACTGAGGAAATTGAACAAAAAGTAGACCAAGGATTCATAAAACCACACAAAAATAGAAAATCCTGCATAGCACATGAATAATTTATTGGCCCCTTGAATGGCAGGATTATATAAATATATTTTGATTGTTCCTCATGTTGAAAACTTTATAGTTGCTTGCATGTTTAGAAACGGCCTGTTGATTACCATCTGATTCATAATAAATATAAATAAATAAATATTAATAAATAAAATAAAATATATTCCTTTAGGTGCCTCTGTTCTTCCCACTGGTATTCACAATAGCCTGTTTCTTCATTGTGGGGACATCACTATATTCAGATCCTGTGAACACCAGTATTGGATGCGCTTTAACTTTATCTGGCTTACCTGTCTACTATCTGGTGGTTCAGAAAACTAGAATACCAGGATGCTGTACATCAAAGTTCAGTAAGTATAGCCAGGAGCACTACTATGTCAGGGAGATACCAGGTCATATGCTCATTACTGTGGCTACTTCATTGCTAAGCTTTGATCTCATTATTCCTTACCATCCTGTTCACATGTTTTCTTTACCCTCTCCTTCACCACTTCTTGGGCAGTATAAGGAAAATAATCAGGTTACCTATAGAACAGGCTTTGCCTTATTTCATCAGCCGACCTTAATCGGTCAGGCAGGGAAGGTATGCTGCAGACCCCATCAGTCAAATCATTTTGACTGGAAGGGTCTAGGAAGAGTCTTCTCTGCTGCTGCCCCTCATTGTGGAACATCCTGTTTCCCCAGAGGTGAGGAAAGGCTCCAGTCTCCTGGCCTTCTGCACTGAGGTCAAATTTTGGCTCTGAAACTTGGGGGGGAGCACAGAGTACCATTCAACCGTGGGGCTGGCTAGTCCCATGAGAGCCCCTTACCTTACAATGTTTGTCATTAGTATATAATTTAATTTTAAAAAAATCTTAATTAAATTGTAATGTTAATTTTATACATTGTTTTATTTATCAATTATATTCATTGTAACACGGCCCAGAACTCCTGTTTGGGGGAGATGGTCAGTTTAGAAATATGAAATATAAACAAATATGTGGAATGGCAAAAGCTAGCAGAAATAGATATGCTAAAGCTATGCTGCTTAGCATATTTTAAAAACTTTTGGGAAATGGGAACCACTTTGCCCCTTTTCTGACGTTTTACTGAATGTTTATCTTATTTATTTTCCTGTCAGTCCACCAGTAGCAGAATGAGCAATAGATGTAGCAATAACTCATCCACCCCAAGACAGACCAGACAACCTGTGAAGTCAAGCAAAGTTTCAATAGTCGTCATTACCTAAAGATCATATAGAGCAGAAGTAGGGAACGATGGCCCCTTTATAACTTGTGAACTTCAACTCCCAGAATTCATGGCTGTCTCAGGAATTCTGGGAGTTGAAGTCCACAAGTCATAAAAGAACCATCATTCCCTACCCCTGATATAGACCAACAAATATTCATAGATCAGCCAGGGCAAAGAAATAGGCCAGAAGTTTAGTGCAATGCTAAAGTGGTTGCTACGTTGTTGTCATTTGTTGACCGTACAGGTGATTTGGGTTTCAGTTGTAATTGTGGAATTGAGTACAGCATTAATTATAACAAATACAAATTGTTGCTGAAAATTTCAACACTAACACTGATATCATACTCCTTGTGCTAGTGCTTGCAGCTCAAGGCATGATGATAAACATGTGAGTTTCTCTTTATATAGTCTAGAACTGCTGAATATATATGTGCAATAGAAATATGTTCTTACAAATTCAGTCTATATAGTTCTAGAGAAAGCAAAGAATATGTTCAGCAAAAAAACAAAAGAAATTCTTAGGTGAGCTTTTTTTCAGAACCTCTTCATCGACATGCTTATACATGAATATTGTGTTGCTGAAATTCAAATAAGTCATAAACAGCTAATTGCATTAAAGTTTAATTGCAAAAATATAGTTCCAAGCAAAACAGGAATGTATTCACAGGGAAATATATGATTCAAAAGAGCTATAGCTCATAAAAACATACGTCTTTTAATAAAACGTGCTAGCAGGAGAAGATGCCACCAAGCCAATATTTGAAGCGATCTAATTATTCTTTTTTAACTGAAGAACATGAAATGATAGCTCTCTCAAAGGGAATCTTTTGTTTTCTCTTTGGAACTATTTAGACTCCATGACAGTGAAACTACAGATCCTCATGAAGGTGACTCTTCAGGAAGTCCAAATGTATTGAAGGAGTTATGCATCGGAGTAAGGAAAACAGTATTTAAACTGCAAGGAACCTGCAAACTTTTCACACTACTACTGTAAGGAACATACCTCCAAGGAATTTTAAAGCAAGCAGCAAGATATACAATATGTGGGAATTCCTTTCCATGAGCTACCCCATGTTTCATTTTGTCTTTTGAATGCATAAGAGTGATCTTCTGCCCAGAGGCTTGAATAATCAGTTTGTAAGGAATAAAAATAAATCATACTTCCTGATGAAACAACCCACCAGCAATATCTGCAGGACCTTATGCAAGTCTTAGGTCAGTATCTACAGTAACCATAAAATTCTTTTTTATGGCAATAATAAAGAATCTATTGTCATATCAAATGTGGGCCTTGCTCGATCTAAAAATGTTCAAGCTTGCACAAAAGCATGGTAACAATTTGTTAAAAAATAAAAATTCAGTTCGCAAATAACCTATAAAATAAAGATTGAAAAATTTTCAAGGTTAAAATTTCCACATCCAAAATATTTGAACCTCAAAACCATTCTTAATCTTATTAGAAATGGTCTGCCATTGGAGCAGTCTGATCTGACTCTATAAAAAAAACCTGATTTCGGTGTGTGCTGTTCTGCCTTCTATTTTCAAAGCCAGAACATTTTGCTAAGATCAGAATATTTCTGGTGAGATTGATGTTTCTGAAATCTGGCAATTTACATCTTGAAATGATCTGCACACTGCTGCTACAGAGACATATCCCAAGTAAATATTCTACACGTATGGCCCTAAAGATTTAGGGTAAGTGTTGCAATGATTTGTTTTAATGTTTGTTCCATTCATTTCTTTAAAAGTATACTTGTAAGTAATTTTTATAATGGAGGTAATCAGGTTTTTACAAATTCCTTGACAACAATAAATTATGCTTGCCTTCAGAAGTTGTGGGTGCTCCAACACTGAAGGTTTTTAAAAAGAGTTTGGACAATCATATGTCTGAAATGGTATAAGCCTCCTGCTTGAGCAGCAGGTTGGACTAGAAGACCTCCAATGTCCCTTCCAGCTCTGTTATTCTGTTATGTTATGAAAAACTATCTGTGCATTCTACTGTAAATACCTTGCTTCCAAGCCTTAAAGAAAGCTGAAACACTGGCCAGAGTCATCTTTAAAAAACCAAAGCAAACAAGGTGTTTATATGTAAAATCTATGTCTTAGGAAATATGGGTGCAAGTATGCTATCGTGGCCTAACAAACAGAGAAAATGCATAATGTTTGACACACTAGAGCATATAGCCATATTACTAGTTATGTATGTGGGTTCACTAAAATCAAAACTTCTACCTTTTTGCTAGTAAATATTTGCAGGCCCAAATAGCCCTCTACCACAGTATAGTCTACAAACAGTAACTGAATTTAGCAAGCTGAGAAAAAAAAGAGTTCTAGAATTTTTATTGATACAATTGTCCTCTTTTGGCCACATTTGTGGCAAATCAGTTTTCAGATATTCCGACTTTCAAGTCCTCCTTCTTATATGTTCAAGCAAGATGTTGATGTGCTAATAAATTAAACTAATAAAAGTAAAGCTGCTTATCCATCATTTTTAAAATAAATAAAACTACTATTATTTTGAGGATATAGTGCTCAAGGTTTCAAGGTTTGCTCAGAATGAGAAATGATGAAATCACCAAAACAAAAGTTGCAGAAATAGAAGAAGTGGAATTAAGCAATACTTAAGAAACTCTGCACCATATTTTATCCTTATCTGAGTAAGCAAACAAAAAAATTAAACACTTGAATGCAAAGATCAAAAACATAAGTAATACAGATTTTAATTTACATATTATAAAGTACAGAAAGTGAAATCTATGGTCAAATACAAATTTAAACAAGCCACTTGTCCTTCCAAACAGTAAATCAGTAAGCTACCTATAGAAACAAATTTTAAAGTAAAATTGAAACAAAATAAATACTGTACATACACTTTCCCTGCCTGCAGGCAAAAATGGAATGGGAAACTTGAGTAAATTGGGGGGGGGGCTCTTAAAGCTGCAGCCTCCCATTTTCCAACCAAAAACTCCATATAGGAGTGTGTTTGTATAAAAAGGAGCAAAGAACACACAAATCTCTATTCAGAAAGACAGCTATTTTACCACACTGAAAAAATTGAGAATTTAGATTGACAGTAGAAAAAGGTATTGGGAAAGAGACACATCAGCAAAACACTACTACAAAACTAGCAAATATAGCCAAGACTTATCCCCTTTTTGCAAATGTAATGAATATCTTAAAAATGCCAAAGCACTGGCAAAGTTAAACTTTTCCCAGCAGAAGTGATAATTCATATTAATATAATCTCTTAAAGTGAATTATTTCATTCCCTTCTTACAGCAAGAAACTATTATGGCTTAAAATTTATATTCAAAGTTTTCTTCCAGGCAAAAATGCAGCTTTATCAGCAGCTGCATTTTGTAATCAGTGCTAATCTCATTACCATCCTGTTCTGCACAATACAGTCATTTTATTGTACACAGAACATTGCTCTTTTGGGGGGGGGAGAGAAACGGAGTTGCAGCTCTTAATCCAGTTCAAACTACAAAGTGTAAGGCCTTTAAATTCAATTTACATTTCTTTCACAAAATAAAATTGCCCTGGGTTTACCTGCTTAAGTCAATGAACAGATTTTTATGGTCTGGAAATATGGATGCATGTTAGTATAAAAAAGTGAAAGGGGAGAGGTGTTAGTGGTATTTCTGTTTGTTTATTGTGGCACAGAAATTGTGATCAAAGAGGCACTATGCAAGGAATTGCGTAGAAAGCAATGTCTATCAATTTCCTTCCAGTTACCAGCTATAAAGTTGGCAAAATCTGGAAGAAAGACGAGAGTTGCTTTCCATCCTAAGATTCCTAAATTTAATAATGGACATTCTGATGAATCAAAGTAATCTGAAGAATATAAAAAACTTCAGTGATATAATGTATCTTTAATTTGATTATGACATAGGTTGTTACACTGAAGAACATCAATGTAAGTGTTTTAACTTTGACTCTATTATTCAATCCTATCAAAATTATTTGAAAATCGTATATCAATCACAATGATTGCATAGGTAAATCTACCACAGATATCATTGAGGCTACATTGAAGTCTGAATTCAGTAAGCAAAGACTATAGAAAAATGAGAAATGTGGTTTAAAATGCTGCTGCTAAAATTGCTGCTCTAACATTCTGTTTTCCTTCTGTGTTCAACATAATCTAAAATACTTTATTTCACCCTATTGGTTTAGGGAGGAAGAGGTCTAAAGTAATTCCATTCTTCAGCTGACATACTTGCTCTACTGATATAAAAGAATCTTTCTCCAAATACAAATTCTATGAGGATAGAGCAAACCTATACCAAATTTGGTTTAAATATCCCTTTTGTCCTCAAGAAAATAAAACAATTAGGGCACTACATAATTAAATAAAGACATCTGCACAAATGTAAAATCTGGTGCAATAGTGATTTGTGTCAATGAAGGAACTAGTATACAAACAAGATTGCCCACTGTAACTTTGTTTACTAAAATAATTTCTTCAGTTGCTTTTTCAAAACCATTCATTTTGATAGATATATTTAACTTTACCTTCCTCAAAACATTTAGAGTCTAAGAAATAGCCTTATTGAAGTGGTAACAGAAGATTTGTTTCAAATTATGTTTGAAACTTAGAAAGCCAGAATTTTATCATCAGCATTTCGGTTTTAGTAATCTAAGAAGATATATCGCTATGCTCATAACAACAAAGAACAATCTGATGGGAATAGACATGTGGGAAGAGCATGCGAAAAATGGAATAGCTATTAATATAGTCTATCCAAAATGTATTCCTTCTCTCCATCACTAGTTCTCTTCTGCTGGTATGTATTTTAATTATTATGATTCTCAAAGAAATCAGACCGGTTGTGACACTTGTCAGTTATTCTAATCAATAAAGAATATATAATTTTAATGGATTCATCATTCACTTAATTGTAGCCTCAAAATTTTTGCATCATAAGAAGAAAAAATTGCTTAAAAATATGGCTTATGAAAAGTAGAACTAAACCAAAACCAGATTATTTGTACCAGTTTTTCTGCCTAAAAGAAAAAATACATTGAAAATACAGAGCACAAGCACATATTTTAATGGACCATAGCCCAGTTAGAAGATATGACTCTTGAAACTCTCATTTTTATTATGATAAAAAATGAGTTAAAACTGATAAGCAAATCTCTTCTTTTTCCAAAAACCATTGAGTTTTCATCCTGTAATCAGTTCTCTTGGTGATACTAGCAGTGAAGAAGTTCTTCCTGACTTGTTCTTTCCTACATTTGACATTTTATGCTAAGAACACTGAAGAAAGAAGGATGGTCAAGAAAAACAGATTTTCAAAACCTCAGATATATCACAGATTGATAACTGTTTTATTTTTGTTCCTTTATTCCTCAGTTTCATTCAATATATTCTAAATCTTTTTTGTTTATTGCAACAGCGCCTACTTCCTAATGAAAGGTGAAATCCATCGTCACACAAATGCAGTGTACTCATGCGATTGAACTTCTCTGGTCTGTCTGTAATTTCCCCATCTGTTTTAGAAATTACCCTCAGCCCTGCAAAATGATTTGGAAGGGACCTGCTGGATTTGGGATAGAGAATCAGCCTACTTTTCCTTAATGAAAAAAAAACCATACTTCATCAGATTTCATTCTAGGAATAGAATGGGAGGCTATCACTCCCTCACAGTTATAGAAACAATTTATTCATTTAAACGGGACAGTGGCAATGTCACTGAGGACTGCAATCTTGAAATTTAGCTAAGTTCTAGTATCTGCAGTGACTAGCTTGATATGCAACAAAAACATAATTAGTTTATTTCAGATATGTTGTACACAAATGCAGAAAATACTGAAAATAAAACTGTAGAGCACAGAAAGGTCCTATTTCAGGACATCTAGATATGTTATTTTAGATAGGACCAGAAGGCTGGGAAGTTTATTTATGAAAGTCAAGCAGCTGAGTAGCTTTGGCCATGCTTTAACTCTCAATCAATAGGAAAACCAAACTATTAAAGCAGCATTCCCTAATATTCCTGCTCTGGTACTGAATAGCCCTCTTAGTAAAGCGGTAGTCAGATTCTTCCCCATTTGTCCCCAAAAGAGCTTAAATATTCAACTTTATCTTACAAAAATATGATTTTTCATCTAGGTTATATACATGCATTTTAGAATCGGCATTTACTACCAGATCTTTGCCAGGCATGACATAAAATGTCATATCAAAATTCAAAAGCTATCAAACATATTTACATATTTACAAAAATGACTTAAGACCTTTAGTCGGCTGGCATGTGTAGACAATGAAACAATACTCTGCCACTATAACAGTCTTTTTCCACAAAACGTATTTAAATGTCTATACTTATATCAATACCTGTAGTCCTATCTGGGTGACCACTATGAATTATTCTCCACATCATGGAAATAAAATAAGGGGAGGAGCTAAAGCAAATGTTGCTCATATTATGCCAATTTATAATCCAGAATAAATGGTGAAACATGAAGAGGAAATGGAAGTAATGAGGGAAGACATTTTAATGAACTAAACTACCAGAAACTTTGTAATTTAGGAGTCAGTAAAAAAAGCCATCCATGATGTTGTATAGAAAGAACAGAACCTAAGATGTGATTTCATGTCCTTAACTTAATAAATCATATAATATATCATGTCCATGTTTTAAATCTATAATCTCTATATCAAACGTTTGAATTCAGAACAAATAATGCAGTTCTCTCAACTTGCAGACAGACATTAAAGACAAATAAAACCTTCACATTGACATTTTAAAATTAAAATAATTCCCCCGCAAGGTTTCCAAATAAATAGCTTAAAAATGAACTCAATCCTTGACAATATCTGACAAATAAATTATTGATTACCACTTTCATCACACTTATTCATGAATTAGCTCAGACACTACCAAAGTATCAAAATGAGCCCTGAAAAACAGACCATTTTCCAATTCATAGTCTTTTCAAATATTTTCATTTCCCAAATAGTTATTGCTCAGCAGATGTGGCACAGTGAAAATGCAGCATCGGGTTTTTGTTCATCAGGCAATGTTCAAATAAAATACATGCATTCTGCTTCAAGCAGAGGAATAAAACAGAAGCTCCAGGCACTGTTACCCTCAATACTGGTCTATGTTTGAAGAAGAGCAGAAGCAGCTACTACATCAAACTAAATATCGTACATGCCCATTTCGGTTCAGTTTTAGAATTTTCCCAAGCCGTTGTTTGGCAGTTGCCATTCCTTTCTTTGGACGCTTGCCTGAAAGAAGGAAACACATATATTTATGAACATTATATTATAGTTCGTATATATAATTTCAAAACTCAAGAAAACAATCTCATGAAATCATAGAGATAGAGATCACTTAGTCAGCCCCTTGCTCAATAAAATATCTACAATACCGTGTTTCCCCGAAAATAAGACATCCTTCAAAAAGAAGACCTACTTATATTTTTGCCTCTTGCTGGAATAAAAGGCATTCCCCGAAAATAAGACCTCAGAAAATATTATTTTGGGGGATGCCTTACTTTCGGGTAAACACCCCCACCCCCAAATAACACCCGGCCCCGGGCACTCCTTACTTGATTGAGAGGGCTGCAGAGAAATCGGGTGGGCTGAAAACTGCAGCACTTCGAATTAGCATGCTTGCAGCCAGCTGGGAGTCGCCTTGGAAGCACTTTGAGTAGCCGG
>JANHFO010009429.1:271037-291410 GCA_032468095.1 Pareas carinatus | reverse complement strand
CACAGGGACCAATAACTAGTTGTTTAATATATTGTGAGCTGTTTAGTCAGTGTTGAGTTGGGCAGTACCCAGATTGTTGGGGGCAATTTGCTGACTGTGTAAACTGTTTAGAGACTACTGTAAAGCACTGTTAAGCAGTATGTAAGTCTAAATAATAATAATACCTAAAGTTAATAAAATAAATATAAAGGTCAAGTATGATGGAAAATAAGATGAAAATATTCCCATATATATGACTGAGCCATATTGAATAACAATTGGGGTGGAATAACTGATATTTGGGGTGAATGGACTTAATTAATGAGAATATTTACCCACTTACACACCCTCAATTGTTATTCAATATGGCTTAGTCATATTTTAAATCATAGTCATATGTTACGATCAGTCAGGAATCAAGACCATTTGAACAGAAAGGAAACCATTTACAGTAAAAAAAAGTAGAAGCTTAGACAGGGGGAAAAAAAACAAAGAATATTTTGCAACACTCCTAATATTTTATATACTCTACTGTATTCAGCCTAACTCACTTATCCTTTAGCTAACCTTATTTTTTTAGTCATACACAGAAGTATTCTTCATTATTTTTTCCATACTTCATTTGAAATGAAATGTTCTTTGGATATTAAATATATAATTCTTTTTATTATTCTGAAATATGTTATTTACCTGGTTAGTGCAATCAGGTTCAGATTCTTCTGAATCAGAAATATCAGAATATTCTGAGCTGCCATTCCTGAGTTCTGATTTCACACTTTCAAAAAACACTGGAAAGAAAAAGAGGGACATTAGATTTTTCATTACATACATTATTTTATTTTTTTCTGCCAATCTTTTTATTCTATAATACTTCATTGCTTAGCAGCAGATAGAATTTGGTATCACATTGTAGAGCCCAGAATACTAATAAAATGCAGCACTTAAATTTCTAAGTTTCTTTCTTACTGCCTTCCCGTAGGTTCAAACTCAGATCCATTTCCCTACATATGAATGATGAGTTAGTATTTAAAAACACAATCTCTGCCTAAGTTTATGCAGAATGTAAAAATATAACTTTTGCTTATGCTGTAATGAACTTTAAACTCTACAGATTTGTGTTCATAATTCTTCTGACTTGGTTTACAGTAGTTGTACCCATTTTAGAACTAAAATGATGAGAATAAAAATTTAATTGTTTTAAAATCCTCAATAGTTTAAATATAAAAATCCTTTAAAACCTTTGCAGCATTTAGTATAGTATATTTCTAATAAACATATGGACACAGTCTTGCTCAGCATATGTCAAAAATTATATGTCAGATATAACAAAATCAATGTTTCTCTATTTGGTATATGAAAGAATTAATGCTTCCCTGTTTAGTATATGGAAAAAGAACTAAAAATGTAGCCCTCCTTCTTTTGTGGCATTGTCAATGGCAGTGAAGCTAGTCTGATAACCAAGTCACATCCATCAATAATACATATATAAAAATAAAGGAAGAAAAAGTCTAAATTACTAATTCAAGAAAAGATGAACATACTGTTCAGTGGTTTCTGTGTATCTGTATGGCCATCCGCTTCCTGGGACTTCTGCTCTTCTGTCTTAATAGTTCTGCTCTTCTCATCTTCATCTTCACTGTCTGCTGTGTAAAGACTTGGGTCCCTGAAGGGTTGCCGTTCATCTCTGTCACAAAATAATCTGTTATGAAGATCCACTGGAATTCTGCCTTTATTATTTTCTCATCTTTTAGATGAGTGATATCTAATGTTTACTATAAATACTAAAAACTCTAAACTAACAATCAATTTAAATGTTTTTTCTCCTGTTTCTGGTCATACTGTGCTTTTATTGATGTATTTTTGAAAAGAATGCAGAATTGTTAGGGATATTTTGTCCTTTATAACAGGTTGATTTAAGCCGTTTTAAATCACTTTAAAGCAGAGGTCTCCAAACTTGGTCTTTTTAAGGCTTGTGGACTTCAACTCCCAGAATTCCTCAGCCAGCAAGGGGACAGAGGTGGGAGACCTCTCAGTAACATTAGTTATCAACGCTTGGCATGTTGAGTAGCTATCAGAGTCTTTACTTATATCTTTTTAGCCAATATTTTTTCCAGACACAGCACTCCATACAGCATAAACTAGCTGGATTTAGCTTCTCTTTTATAATCAAACCTGCACAGTACTTCCTGGAGTGTTATTGCTTCCATGTCAAAGTTCATTAATAGATATGCAGGATCCTCCACAAACCTGAATCTGGCCTTACAAGTTAACAGCACATTTCCTGTCCCAAATTTTTACATTTTAAAAGATTACACATAACTATATCCATTTCTCGGTCTCAATTGATAAATTGAAAAGTGAACAAAATTAGCAAAATTCAATGAAGCAAAAGTCATGTAACATTTATTTGGTACCTAATTATCCTTCCATTTGACAACAAAAGTCGTAAATCATTGTCTTTTGTTCTCCATTCTGGAACAGTGGAAGATGGTTGAAGTGGCTTGTTAAACCTTCCATTCAATTTATAGTTTGCTGTGTCCTAAAGCAAGAGACAAATAAGATTCCATTTTAAAAAGCTCTGTGTAATCCACATTAGTGGTGATGCAGTTTGCCTATAAGCAAAAGAAGAAATAATGCATTATTAATAATAACTATGACATGGATTTACATGTACAAATTATCATGCACAAATATAACATTATTATAGTTCTGTACTTCATAACACTTGATCCTACTTCCATTCTCTGGACTAATGAGGTTTAGCACACATAATTATACATATTGCATCAACATGTCAAGAAGGACATTTAATAGGTTGAGACAAGACCTAAGTGTAAGACTCAAGTGGGGGTTGCTGGAGGAAACAACGCACTGTGCAAATGTGGAAAGACACGAGTCCATTTCATTTGTTGATCTGTCGATTACTACCAGTAGTTATGCACGAAAAGTTATTCGTTTCTGGCCAATGATTAAAACCAAAAAGGCAGTCTCATTTTGGCAGTTTAAGGTTTGATATGGACACGATATAAAGAAATAAAACATGTCAAGAAGATAGCTAAGACAAGTAAAGCTGACCTCTAGCATTATTGCACAACTTGGGACTATAAAAACAACTTTTAGAACTCACATACAGAATATATTACCATAGGAAAACTTGATCTAGATATCAGAGTCGTTCATAATTTTCTTAACATCCAAATGGTAGTCAATAATATGACGCAGTGATGGTATACTGAGGTATCAGATTGACAGAGATAGAGCTGGAAACTTATACTTATCACATAATCTTCAATACTAAACTCTTATATTTCTTTCAATCTACATTTGCTAAATTATTTGAGGTGATATATTATGTAATCACACAATATTTTAGCAAAAACAAATTACAATCATATCACAGTATTTTATTATGTACTTTATTTCATTCTAACTTGTAATACTTACCTCTACCCATGGAGACATTTCTAATCTCTTAAGAACTTCTCTTGTGTGGAGCTCCAGAATGTCCAGGTTAGAAGGTGTTTTGATAGACTGATCTCGTAACTTCCTTGCTCTTCTTCTGGAATGATGAATGGAGGCCAATTCACTTGATGAACGTGAAACTTGACACACACCAGTTCCCTGAGTTTTTGTTGGTTTGTTGTATTCTTCCTGTAAGTAAAATGAAGCCATTTAGAATGGATCATTTTTACAATTTCACATTCAAAAAATGATGTACCAAGATAAGGAAGGAAATTATGTTGGAAAGGGCTAGTCCTTCCTCTTCTTTCACTGTAACAGTGGATAATCATTACAGCAGCAGTGGTCTGAGAGGAAGGGCAAGATACAATTATAGAGCCCTTGAAAATCCAGAGGAAAATATCCTGGCACATCTTGTATCATATCTTGCCCAGTATAACTCTTATCTCATCTGAAATGCAGCCTTTTCATGCCAAGAGGATATCCCTACTGTACTGTGTCTTCTTGTGAAACAGCTTTTTTGAGACAGTATGCAGTATGAAATAATAGAAAATGTAACAATCCAGCTCATCAAAATATTTTCCATTTGATTCAAACCATTATTCAGTCCCACCCTAATTGTTTCCCTATAAAATTTCCACCATCACAATTAAATGTCTTTTATTCATACCTCTACAGATCGAATTACTTTAGAAAGTTGCTTAATTAGCTGTCCAGGCCTAACATTGTCTGGAATTTCAAAGGCATGTTCTGTTACAAGCTGTAAGCAAAATAAAAGAAAATCAGCTAAATTCTAAATATAAATAAAAATCATACATTCATTCATTTCTACAAAATGCTACTGCATTTTTAAAAGTAAAACAAAAATATTAAAAACAATTGCATTTGAACTTACATCTTTTTTCATCCATTGCTTTAAAGCAGTAAGTAAAGCTTTTATTCCTTGTATTAAGAATGTTTGGGGCTGAAAACCATCTTCTTTCAGCTCTAGGAGCAAAAATTTAAGATTAGTATTAAGATTAATACTGCTTCAGTAACGATCCATCAAGTACTAGCTATTGTATCTCAGCTTTTGGTAAAATATGAGCCAAATATTTAAAATTATTATGAAAATAAAATGGGACTTTTCTGCACCAATGCAGGATAATCAAAACATGGAGTAAAACCAGAAATATACTGCAATTTAAGCATAAAATATCCTTCAAACTACAGAGAAAGAAGAGAGCTCTTATTGCAAACAGATGAGCATTATTTAAATAGAATGTCTCAAAGGTTATCTTAAAAACTGAACAGAAATTTCTTTTCTTCTCAATTGCTTTAAACAGGATATTCCAGAACTGCATGCTGAGTGAGACTATATATAGTTATTAAATTTTACTCTCAGTTTCCATGTAATGATGAGTTGGTGCAGTGCTTATATACATGGTGTTAAATGACTATGTTGTTACTATTACACCTGTTCTTTATTGAACCACAAACAGAATTCCAGACTTGTTTTTCGCTATCAACACAGATTAAAGATACAACAGTAACAAATCAGCACATTTACAAGAGACTGCAAATAAAGACATTAGAAGAATTGAGCACTGAAACATTCTTTAAAAACTACATAAAAGCTTAGTATAAATATATATATGATCTAATTTGCCTTATTATCCATTAATTCAAGACTGTCATAAGGAGAAAAGTTAATAACTGTTTTACTTTAATAACTCAAACAATACTGAAGAATTATTTGTGGCACCTTAAAATGAAAAACCAATTAAACCATAACTGCATGTGTAATTCACTCTGCATCTAATATATTATATAGTCAATGAGAGCTTATGCAAATTGGTTAATATACCATAAAATTCTGTTGTTTTTTTATGCAACAGATAGTTAGCTCTCCAGAAATTACAGCAATGAGTAAATACAGATGTTCCATTTCATTAGTTAGATAATGCTACTGATGTGAATGAGCCCCTATTCTCAGTAGATTCCAGTTCTTTGGCACAGACTGACAGAAAGGACATAGGGCCAATTTGCTTCACCTACAAATGAAAATGCTTCTTAATTTGATTTTTAAATTGAACTTAAATTGGCCATGGCTGCCTGGTTCAGTTCTGAAGAACAGATGGTAGTCAAATTCATTGTTCATAAATCTGCATACTCACAAGTTATTTCTTCCATATCATAGTACCAAACAGCTTTGGTTTAGAAGTAAATTTGATACAGGACTTCTTATTAATCTTCCTTTTTGATGATCAATTTATTTTGTATTTACCCATACTGCTGCTATATTGTTATTTACTCTGGTGAAGCAAACCAAATATTTGACAGTTTTCCTCACTTTTTCTCAGCAACCTGAATTTGTGATAAATATATTTACTATTTGAACTATATTATTATTATTGTTCATTTTACTTACAGTTTACTTGATAATTCTGAATGTACTTTTAACTATCAGAACCTTCCCAAAGATCTAGAACAGTCAATATACCATTGTAAGATACCAGTGTGCTTTGTAGTGATCGTCTTCATTCAGATCTTGATTCCTTCAGTTTTTACTATTACTCCCCATTTGATAGTGTGCCTGGCCCATTTGTCCAGTTCAAACTCCATTGCAATATTTTGGCTATTTATATGAACACTGTTAAGCAGCAATTTTATTTCAGATGATATTTTGCCATACAGTTTCAGGTTGTCCATGTAAATGAGATGTTTTTGATGTCTGACAGTCATGTCTTAAGTTATTCAGTATTGTTGTATTGAACTGCAGCTCATATAACTTTTAGCTACGGTAGATGGAGACAATGGGAGAATATAGTCTAACAGTTCAAAGGTGCCAGATCAGGTGACTGCTGCTTCAAAGCATTCCAGATATTCAGTATTGTTGACAGAGAAATCAGTGCAATGACAAACAATAGCGGTGATAGTGAGTCTCCTTGAAATATTTCTCTCTTGATATTAACCTCTCCCAGTCTATCACGATTGACCAGGAACCATGTTTTCTATTGTGCTATCAATCTTTGTACAAATCTTCTGATGTTTCCACTGACTTCTGTTATTTCAAGTCACTTGGTTATCCAACCACATGACAGGGAGTTGAATGTCTTCTTTAATCAATCTATGATACATTCAAGTTGGTCTTCCTTCTCGTACAGTTTTCCAGAATTATCTTGTCAATTAGGAATTGATTTTTTTGTCCTTTACTGTTTGGGCAGTTTCGTTTCTGCCCAGGTGGAAGGAACTTGTTTTCAATTAGATGGTGATGGACTGCATCAGCTACCGCATCAGTTAGAAATTTATTGATAAGAAGATACTTAGTGCTGCCCCTTTTGCTGGATCTTTCATTATCAGGTACATTTTGCCAGATGTCAGTCATTCTTTAATTTCACCTCCTTGGAGTATCTTGAGGAGCCCTGGTTAGAATGCAGTATTGCAGGCAGACTCTGCCCACAATCGGATGTTCGATCCTGACAGGTCTCAAGGTTGACTCAAGTCTTTCATTCATCCTTCCAATGTCGGAGAAATGAGGACCCAGATTGTTGGGGGCAATATGCTGACATTGCAAACTACCAAGAAAGTGCTGTAAACTGATTAGCAATGAGTGACTGTAGACCAACCAAAACTCAGTTAAATTTCACCTGGTACTAACTAAATTTTGATCTTTCTTGCTCTTTTCTACACCATTTCTGCTGTTATTAAAAGTTCTTTCATTTCAGCTTCTTTTTTATTCTTATCCATCTTCTTTAGCCAAGCTGTTGTAGGGGAAGGGGTGGCAGAACCATGGGGCAGAATCAAAATAGGAATCAGTCTAGAGTTGCTACTTATTCACAACTGGATTAAGTCCAACCCATCTTGAATTCTGTTGATCTTATCTAACACTAAGATAGTGCTAACTATTAGTAGTGCAGATTCTTATGCATGAGCATGATTATAACAAATCAGTTTAATTGAAACTTCAGGTGGGGTCCTGAGCTGCATTCTTGTATTTCTTTGGATTATTCCACATCTGCACCCAGAACTGCACAGTTACGGCTTTGTCAAGTGTTGGATGGTTCACAGCAGTCTCTTCATGGATGAATTGGTAGAAGCATTTCTGATTTGACTGAAATTGGAGATTCTGCCTATGGTGTGCAATTCAAACTTCAGATCTGCTCACCTTTTTGGCTGTTATTTGCTGCTTTATTATTTCTAGCACCAGCGTTTCTTTAATTTTCTTTATGTTTAAGTGATATTTCTTGATAGGTCTTCTTTGGTCTTCTTCTTCCTTTCTTTCATCTGTTCAGATTGCTGATCTTATTTTCCCACCCGATCTTCCATTTTAGTGATGCATTGTTTGACCTTTTTTCTTCTTTGTTGATTTTGCATTTCAGGTATTCAGTTATAATTGCAGCTGTGCTGTACATTACTTGGCTGCCTCTTCTGGCGAGCTGGTGCTTATATTCGATACTAGAATATTGGCATCTTTAATGCCTGTGACAGTGGTTTCTTTGGAACAAGCTTCAATGCAGGCAACATTATTCTGTTCTAAATGCTCAGTTATTCTTTATTTCAATTCTACTACTTCTTTAGTTAGAAGGCTCTGTTCTTTCTAAGGCAGTGGAGAAGGTGCCTGGTTTTGGAATGAAAACTATTAAACAGCTGTGCTGGTTTCCTCTACTGCCAACTCCCCCTGGTTTACCTCTATAGTCTGAGTTTCTTCTTGCAAAGCTTTGATTTCTTTGCCCTGGGTAAATCTTTGCAATTCTTCCAATTCTGCTTCTGTGAATACTTTATTTTGTATTATAAATTGATGCTGATCTGCTATCCTCTATTCTGTTACTTCTAATTCTGGATATTGCTTTTTCCAGAACTGGTGCATTTATTTCAAGTATTTTCTTTTTGTTGGACTTCATCTATAATAACACATCATTATTTCTTTGTTTTCTGTCTCTGTATATTTGTGGCAGGTAAACATCTTTCCTTCTAGTAGTTTTGCAGCTGCTGGCCCTAGTTGCTCAGTCGAGTCTGGAGTCCTGCAACCTATTCAAATATTCAGAAACTCTAATACCTAAAGCAGTCCTTGTTAACCTAAATGATAGCTGAGCTGGTATGAGTTTCTGTAAATTACATCTCACAATATTGTTTATGGGAGAGACACTCTTTGTCTGACTCTCAAGAGACCTGTCCAAAATAGTTGAACCTCTGGCATAGCTCTCATCTTCCTCAGTACACACAAGCCCCACAACCAAGCCAAGTTTTATTATTATTACTATCATCAACATGGAAAAGTCAAAGAGGTTGGCTAGATCTCTAAATCATGCATGGGCAATCCTGCAGCTATGGGAAGCCATCTGTGCAGCCATCTGTGCCAGTACTATGGGTGCACAAATCACTAAAAGTGTGCATGGTAGGATAATCTGTGGGGATAGCTATTCCACAGAGTATGTTCATTGTGAATCATGTGCTAACCAAACTGTTACCTGGCAAGCTTGGAGATCAGGTTTTATATCATAATAACAGCAGGTTTTATATCATAATAACAGCATAATCAATTTTTCCAGAAAGAGAATGGCATAGAAAAGGTGAAAATGAGTAGGTACTTAAGAAAAAATAGTTGGGATTAAACAGCAGTCCTTTTAGAGTGGGAAAATATTTATTTTCATATCCATAAAACTGTACTTGGCATCATTATTTGAAGATATATCCCAAAGGAGAAAATGTGTTTACTTCCTTTGTCAAAGCCTTTAATTCAAGTGCAAAGGATAATATATGTAAGGTTGCTATCATTGTCCAAGTGCAAACATTTAAATTAGTATAGTATGCATAATATTTTAAGATTGAATAAACTGGCTTCACTGATTTTTCTTAATTGCAAAGTAGAAATAACTTGCTTCTCTGGCTATGATGTGTTCACAGACCCACCAAATCATGAAAAAGTCTACTCTCAAATCCTTCTTAAAATATTAAATCAATTACCTTTCAAAGTTTCCATTAAGTTTTTGGCCACAAACCAACAGATGGCTTCAAAAAAAGGGAATTTGAAAAGATCTGGAGTTTTTAGTCTTTTCTCCATTTCATAACACCTAAATAAATAATTCAAAAGGATTATTTTATTTGAATATGCAATCACTGTTCAATTTGTTCATGATGTGTAGCAAAATGAAATATTCTTTGACAACCAACATATATTAAAATTCCTGTTGAAGAGCTCCATCCACTGCATTCAGATATATGATGCATGTTTTTATAAATTACATGAAATCAACTGTTAAGAGACAGATGTTTGCTATTAGAAGTAGTCCTTGACTTATGACCAGGGATTTAATGGCTGTTCACAGTCACAACAGTCACAAAAATGCTTTACTGCCCATAAAGCATTTCTAGATATTGTAGAACATTATGCCACCCTGCTCCCACAATCACGTGACTATTTTGGGTGCTTGGAAACCTGTTCACATTCATGACTTATTGACTAAGTGCCTTGAAATCATGATCACCATATGCTATCTTCTTTACTGGTTTCCCCAGAAAGTCAATGGTGAAGTTGGTAGAGAAGGTTGTAAATAAGGTGGACATTCCAATTGAAGCCCATTTTCCCAGTGCACTAGGGGATTTTTCCTCTCCTCCATGTAGGGAGGGAAATCGTTCTACATGGGGGATCAGAATGCTGGCATTTGCTAGAGTATCCCCGACTCCTCTGGAAGTCTCAGAAAGACTTCACGGGGAGGAGAAAACATTAGCAAACACCAGTGTTCACATGATCATTCTCCCTGGGGAGAGGGAGGATAAAGAGGGTTCGAGTCTCCCAGGTATGCTAGGAAGTCCAAGCCCTCTCTCTGTCCCACGAAGCCCAGGAGGTCCACTGCTCCCCAAGAGCAGTTTAATAACTGCAACTATGGATTGGGGTTATTGAGTGAAGTGATCGTGTGGCATCTCACTTAATGATCGCTTCACTCAGCAACAAAGATTTTAGGCCCAATTTTAGTCAAAAGTGGAGGACTATCAATAACTTAAATGATATTTTCAGTAACTCTACTTTATTATTTATTATTTTTAGCTTATGATAACATGATAGAAGAGAAGTTGCATATATACATAGTACATGTAATTATATATAAAACTTCTATAGAGGTATGGCAGCTGGCTCATAACTGGATGTCCAATTCAGTTATCCATGTGATCATCTCTGGCACTGTTTCATGCAATTCTGCTAGGGAACCAAAGAACCCATTGTGGGCAATCATGCAAAATATGTTTAATAGTTTACATATCAGCATAACTGCAACAAGATGAATCTTTTCATCCCTACTGATATTCCTACTGATATAGGGCAGAGGCACTTCTTCCAGTATCCCATCTAATTTTGTTCAATTTTGACAAAACAGAGTGAAGCAGGTCAAAACCAAGTGGTTTAGTAGAGGGATCACTAATCGTCAGGCCCAAGACCATTCCTTTCACCAGCTTTTCTCGGGGTTAAACTGGGTAGATGTTAAATGAATAGCTGTTTTCCATGCTGGCCTATGGAATTTCAATCTTGTGATGGACTCTGCATTGTCCTGATGAATAGGGAGGACCTTGTTGTTCAGCATCCTTGACCATAGCCAAATGAGAGCTTGTCTTCTGAAGTGGGGAGTTATGTAACCAGGACACAGAAGTGGGATGAAATGTGCCACAGATGATATGCATTGTCTGGTGGAGGTGGACATCAATCATTTGGGTGTGGGTGCTGTTAAGCCACATGCTGGCACAATATTCAGTTGTGGAATAAACCAGCCAAGGCTGTTGTTCATCAGTGCCCCAGTCTTCCAGCCTTCAATTAACTTTAATTAAATATATATATTCATCTTTCATACCTGTTTAACCAATTTCTGCTTTTAATGTACTTTTGTTAAGAGGCAAGCAATTCAGAACAATCTATTCATTTTATCTGGAGATCATCAGATAATGATAATCCTTCTATTCTTTGCAAAATATCAGCATGTTGTCTTTATAAGACCAGAAAATGATTTAACACCAATTTAACAAAGACATGTGTTTACATTTGTTGAAGAAAATAGTTGGATAGAAGAGGAAATTTCAAATCTAACCTGAGCTGCATGCCAATGTTGAGGTTGTGCAAGAAGTTTCCTCCAAAAGCCATACAATCCTGAGAAGTGAGTACAGCATGAATCCATCCTGAAACAAAAACGTAAACCCATATATCCACAATATTTTGTTCTCAAAGGCATTAGAGAGGCAAGTAATTTTAATGACTTACATAATGTTCAAATCAAAGTCTTACCATCATATTACTGTTAACTTATTGAATTATCAACATATCAATATCTTTGTAGTTGTGCAGTACTGGTCTGCTGGCTCAAAAGCGTATCCAAAAATTTCAAAAATCAAATCAACAGCCAGTTTGGTCAAGTGGTTAAGGAACCAGAAAGTGGGAGACTGTGAATTCAAGTTCTGCCTTAGTCATGAAAACCAGCTGGGCATTTGGGCCAGTCACTCGCTCTCAGCCCAACCCATCTCACAGGTAAAATAGGAAGAAGGAGTATTCAGTACATTTGCCACAATCAATCAATCAATCAATCAGCAAGCAAGCAAGCAAGCAAGCAAGCAAGCAAGCAAGCAAGCAAGCAACTCTTCCTGAAGTATCAGTTTGAAAGTCAAATTTTATTTTTCTACCTAGTTTTATCTCAAAACTTAAAAAGCTTTTGGACTACTGTATATAACTGAAATATTTCATCAATTTGTATCCTTTCATAAATCTCCTTGCTTATACAGTTAAAAATATTATACCCTCTTTGACAGGGATCTCCAACTCTGGCAACTTCAAGTCTTGTGGACTTCAGCTCCAGGGATTGGAGTTGCCAAGATTGGAGACCCTTGCTCTATGGGAGAGGTTTCCTGTTGAATAAGCAATCTGTAATATTAGGTGACATATATCGAATAACATTCTCAATTTGTGAGTATTTTTATTTATTACATTTATATCTGTTGCTATCCATAGATTGTTCATAGTTAACAGTCATAGCAGTCAATAATACAGTAAAAATACATAATAAATATGTTTTATTTTAAATAAAACATATTTAGATAAAATTTGAAATTATAAGATTAAATTAAGCAATAATGACAATAATTTTTTAATGGTGCCATCCCATTCAATTTAGTTTTAAAAGTCTTAGAGAAAACCAATAGCATGATGACAATTTGGGTTTCAGGAGGGAATAAAAAGCAGCTTCTGAGTGAGGTTAATGAAACAAAATACAGGTAGTTCTCAATTTATGACCACAATTGGGACCAGACTTTCCACTGGAAATCAAGGTCGTTAAGTGAGTCCTATCTGATTCTTCTATATTTTATGGCACTGTTGTTAAGAGAACCACTGCAGTTACTAAGTGTATCATGCAGTCATTAAACGAATCCAGCTTCCCCTGTTGACTTTGCTAACTGGAAGCCAATCGAGAAGACTCTACAACAGATATAATTACTGTATACATTAATAGGAATAACAATAGCAGCAATTCTTTCAAAGGTTTGAATACGCAATTATTGAAAATGTGGTAGGAAATGTACAATATACAAACAGATAATTCTTTAACTACCTTCTAACGTTTTTTCAAATTCTTTATCTGTCTCAACTTCTATCTCCAGAAATGCATAGTATATGCTATGCAAATTTAGGAGTCTGTCTCCTAAATTTAAAATGAAATTTAAAATTAAAAATTTTCTGAACATTAGTTACCAAGCTCCAATACATCAATATGTTAATGTACAGGGAAATAACTTTTTACCTGTTGGAACAAATAAGGTATGTCCTTGCTTCACAACACATTTATAACATTTGTCAACTTTATCTCCAAAATACACTTCACTCTGGGTAACAGATGAACTCCAGGATTCATAAATTGCCAGATTATCATTAGTAGGTTTGATCAAATAGAAGATCTTTTCACCCTATGCACAGAAGACATTTCATTACATGTTTGACAAATTTGTATTACAACCATTAATATCACATAGGACTACAACACAATGAAAGTATATAATTTTATTGCTATTTAAAAGGAAATTACTGGAGTTAAGAAAAAAATTATAGAATAGGAGATAAATTCTCATCTCTAACCAGTTGACTAGACAAAATCAGAAATCTATGCAATTCTCTTTGTCCTTAGCAGATAATATATATACAATCTTCGGGCTGGTGCTTTTGGCTTCACACACTAGCAAGAAGCCAAAAGCACCCGCCTGAAGATGGCGAGTGAGACCTCGCTGAAATATTCTCTATCCTACACGGGATAGGTCTCACTTGCCATGTGTATTATCATCATCATCATCATCATCATCATCATTATTATTATTAGCACTTCTATCCCGCCCTTCTCCCCGAAGGGACTCAGGGCGGTGTACAGCCAATAAAAACATATACATAACAGACAACAATTTTAAAACACAATTAAAAAGATAAATTAGTCAGTGGCTGAATAATTTAGAAAAACCAAAATATAAAGCCAATTTAAAACAGATTATAGATTTAAAAATGTTTTTTAAGCGAGAGGAGATATGACTAGGCCAAACCAGCATGGATAAAAAGATGGGTTTTTACAGCATTGCGGAAAGCACGGAGGTCTGATATAGTTCTAATCTCTGGGGGAAGGTTGTTCCAGAGGGTGGGTGCTGCCACAGAGAAGGCTCTCCCACTGGGGGTCACCAGCCGACATTGCCTGTCCGACGGCACCCAGAGGAGGCCCTCTCTGTGGGAGCGAACTGGTCGGTGAGAGGTATTGGCTGGTAGAATGTGGTCCTGTAAGTATCTAGGTCCTAAGCCATGGAGCGCTTTAAAGGTAGTCACTAACACCTTGAAGCGCACTCGGAAGCCCACTGGCAGCTAGTGCAGTCTCGCGCAGGAGTACCACAGGGGCATTACCACTGGCCCCCATAATCCCCCGCATGGCCACATTCTGTACCAGCTGGAGCCTCCGGATGCATCCCAAGGGGAGCCCCATGTAGAGAGCATTACAGTAGTCCAGATGGGTTGTGACGAGTGCTTGAGTGACCATCCGCATGGCATCCCGATCTAGAAAGGAGTGCAACTGTCGAACCAGGCCAACCTGGCTAAGGACCCCCCTGATGACGGCTGCACATGGTCAACCAAGGACAGCCATGTATCCAGGAGGACACCCAGATTGCGGACCCTTTCCGTGGGGGCCAATATATATATACATATATATTTGTTTTCGTAGATTTTCACAGGTCCAGGTATGTAGGTCCAGGTGTGTTCGGGTCTTTTCCCGTGTAGAGTGGAAAGTCTCTTGCCAACGTTTCGGCAAAGTCTCACTTGCCATCTTCAGGCTGGTGCTTTCAGGCTGGTGCTTTTGGCTTCTTGCTAGTCTAGCAAGAAGCCAAAAGAACCAGCCTGAAGATGGTAAGTCAGATCTTCCCAATATATATATTCAACCTTTTAGAAATTGCAAAGTTAACATCAAGAATATAACAAATCTTTTTTCCTTTTACTGAAGAAATGGTTTCAGTGTGATATATAAAAGAACAGATTCCAATTTTTAAAAAAGAGAATACAATACATTTGCGTGTTAAGGAAATTAACAGTTTTCTTACCCAAAGAACATGATACCAAACAGAAGTGCCCCCAAAATCAATATGAAAATCTGTATAGCTATCTTGAACTCCCATTAAGCAGTACTTCTGAACAAAAGGTTTAGGGAAGACAGAGTCATCTGGCCAGTAATTTTCAACCCATGAAAGTTTTCTGGCAATTTCAGGAACTTCCACTAACTCAGACATCCTTTAAAATTCAAAACAGGAAATTCAATTTGAACAATAATATGACTAAGAATTTCTTAAAACATGCAAATATGAACAATATTACCTCTCTAGTAATATTTCAATTCATACAGCTATTTAGATTGAACAGTTAACACCAAAGATCGAAAATTATTCCATTATATGACTTATTTAATTATGTTACACATTCTCTGAAGTGGAACTAATATGGACTATAATGAGATTTGAATGAAGAAAAAAATAGAATGAAAATCTTCACCTAAATCCAAATTTTAAATTATTGTATATCAATACAATAGAATGGCTATTATAGTAAAATTAATGGTCTTTTATTTCAAATCAGAACTGTTTTTCTTAGTGATCAAAATGTTCAAGGAGAGATTAGGGGTTAATTCAATCAACTTTAAATAACTAGTTCATAGAATATGTTTATGACTATATGTGTGTTTGTGTGTGTGGTTTCAAAATGGGAAGATTGCTACCTTATTGCATGATAAGAAATATTTTTTCATGCTGCTTGGATCATAAAAAGCTGTATCAGGAGCCTTAATTCATAAATTAAATAATTAGATGTAATGTAGCAGTATGAAATTGTGTAGTAGATTTAGTGGATTATCTTTCTAAAATACAGAATATCCCACACAAGTTGAACTCTAGGCAGAACTACAATATTAAATACAATGTGCTTAGCATTTAGCATTTGCTCATAGTTTGTTTAGAGTTATAAGTTCAGGCATCATTTTCATTTTAATTAAAAATAAAGGTTTTTTTTAAAAAAAATAGCATAATCTCTAAGAAACATTTTAAAGATTTATTTATTTTTCTTACATATATTTGTCAGATAAGCCAGATAGGAAACATAACTAGATGAACTGAATTTACTTTATTCTAAGGCTATATTAACAGAATCTTCCAAGTATGACAGTACAAAAGTTCCCACCACCTCTTTTAACTGTTTCATCCATGAGAAAATGTCCTTTCTACGTTTCTTTCTCTGACCTTTAATTTACTGGGGGCTCCTGCATTTCTTGTCTGATTATTTCCTAGGTCGTATCTTTTCTCACTTTCCTAAAGGTTATTCCCACAACATATAAGAAAAATATGTAGATAAGCCCTTTCCAAAGAAAAAGCAATTATATTCATTCATCCTTTCAAGCTAAGCTATGTAGGGTAACCCTAAGCTTTAAGTATGCATCATAATCAATTATTTGCACTTATCTCCAAATGGTCATGTTCCACCTTTCAACTTCGTATTTCATTATTGCAATTATTCAGAAAATCTGCAATTATTGCTATATGCTATAGTTTAAAATATAAGCCTTTTTTCATTCCAGGTATATATACGAAAATTGTATACTCACTTAGTGTCTGAGAATTCAAGGCTTATCACATTTAATACTTTTGGCCTCTCAGGGTTTGTAAAATACTTAATGTAATTATGGAGCTTCATTTTGCTATCTGCTTGTCTTGCCACATCAATAACATCAATCACTTTATTACCACCTGTAAAAATGAAACATTTAAATCACTGCATAAACCATTCAACAAAGGTCTGTAGAAATTACATCTCAGGATTATGGGAATATAGTAATTTATACTTAAGTAACTGTATCAATTTTTCTGAAAATCCTGAAACCGTTAAAGAGAAAATATAGCTAAGTGAACCATTAATGTTTTGACCATTCCATTCATTCAGGTTAGACTAATCTAATATAAATCTAAATAAATAAAATAAATAAATAATCTTAAGACATGATATTTAAAGCTTACAATTGAAACCAAAGATATATTCTTTGGAGAATTCATCTCTTCAAGTATTCCCAGAAAGCGTCACAACCATAATATATTTCAGGAAAAAATATTATTTAAACCCATTTACTTTTCCTTGCCCTTTCATGTTTGAACCAACAGTCCATACCTACATAATGTTCCACATCTAGAACAGAAAACGTAGAAGGTGGGAGTCTGAGACCTAAGCCATCTAAATTAGATACCATAATAGGAACGTCAAACCCATGCTTTTCCAGGTATCTTTGCGTCAATTGGCTTCCATGCATTTTCAAAATGATTTCATCAGCACTAAAAGTAAAATACATATATATGTATATTATTTAAAAAATAAAAACAGAATAAAAACCCCGCTGTGTCATTTCTCATTTAAATAAACAACGAGTGAATGTTCCAGCAGCAGAATTTTTTTTGAAGTAAAATATAAAGTTTTTGTCCTTTCCAACATTTATTACAGCTGATCATTTTCAGCAGCTTGCTTTAACTAATCATAATGTTAACATTTGTCACAGAAACAATTCTTCCAGAATGTCTTTAGCATTATTGAATATCTAGCAGTAGCTCTTTCCTCAAATAAACACTGAAATCCTGATGAGACTCATATCCTCTAGAGTGATATAGTTAAAAAGATGAGTTCAGAATCACTATTTGAAGCAACTACATACATTTCTGAATTTGCTACTTTACATAATTTCTAATGCAACTGATCTTACCTTGGGAATGAACGGGCACGCAGCTGTTTAACAAATGCTCGGGTTCCAGCTTGTACTGGCTTTGAACCGTCATCATATTCTGTATAGTCATGTCTGTGCCAGTTCCTCCTCTTCTTCACTACATGGTGAAAAATGTAAGCATGAATTTAAGATAGGAGAGAATCAAATTCAATTTAGCTATGAAATTCTCTGGAAGCCTTAGTCAAAACTATTTCTCTATTACTAATGGATTACTCAGGGCTTTTGCTAGGATCTCATTGAAGGGGAAAAGAATGAGGAAAGAGGAACAGTACAGTACAGTACATCACACTGAACCTATTGGAAAACAAGGACATTACCATTACACATAATACAAATGTACATCCTACTCTTTTTTCAATATGCTGTAGTCAGATCAGTCACTGATTTTTTCTAACCATCTCCAAGATGTTAATTTTAGCACATATAATTGACTCAAGGTCACTGAGAGAATATTTCTTGTTGAAGAGGGACTTGAATTAAGGCTCTCTGCTTACTCTCAGTAAATGTAAATGGATTTCAGATCAGGTCCTGCCACCAGTAAATTATTATTAAAATCTTTTTTTCCTTCATCCAGAATGAATAGTTTTAAAGACATAAGAAAAACTGGGTACAATTTCATTCAAATTACTGCAGTTATATCAACATCCTAAACTGAAACTTTATAATACATACAAAATTGTTAAACAGCAAGTTTCAATATCATGGCAATCAGAACATATTCCAGAGATACACTTTTAATCATTTGCAGCTTGCAGTAATCATGCAAGACATTCAGTATGGTTATCATGTAGCAATAGGCTTTGAACACTTAGATGTTTCTTGCTCACTAAAGCATCCATTATTTCAGAACTGATACACTTTATTAATTATATCAATGAACAGAATTGTATTACAAAGTTTAAGCTTGCCTTTCAAATCTACTGGTTATTGCTATACAAAGTAACTCTGAAAACTTAATTTTAAAATCCATACTGAGCAATCTCTGCTTACCAGTGTTTTGAACACAACTTCAGAGTAATTGGAATCTAGCAGTAAAGATTTACATTTGCCTGGATAAGTCTATAAAGGATCATTATAATACAGTCTGTACTGAAAACTGTTTTAAATATTTTCAAACTAAAGTTGTCCTCATAGCGTAAACCAATTTATTTAACAGCTTGCCACAGGAACTGCAGTATTTTTCTGCATATCACAACAGATGGGGATGAATGACACACCTTCAAGAACTCAGACTGTTTATATTCAATACCAGCTGCAAAGTAAACATTTAAACATAGCCCTGTGGTATCCATGTTGTATTTACCAATATTCAGTATGCATAATTGTATGTAAACTATACATATCATTTTATCCAAATGTTTACAACTATTTCTTCAAATTCAATCACCACTTTAGAAAATAGCCAATGGAATCTGACAGTCTTTTATACAGGCAAAAAATGCAAATCAAAGCCTCTGCGGTAATAGATCCCAGCTAAAAATATCTATTAACAGCCAGTATTACAAATAATCACAGCATACAAATTATATTAAAAGGTAAATCATTACTTCATAAAAGGTTCTCAATATTTAAACTAAAAGGATTTGAGTGGATTTAATAACAAGCACCATTTCAACATCACACTAATAAACTAAATTACTATTGCTGCAGAGCCTAGTAGGTTTGAATACATCCGTTAAATAGATAAACATAACATACATTAATCAGCATTATATTGTTTTTCTATTTGAATTGTGATTCAATTTGAGATTTAGATGGCAATATTACCATGATTGAATTTTGCACATAAAATTATAGTAGCTTTAGCTCCATAGTAGACTTGTTAAGGCAAACCTAGACAGCATACTAAAAAACATCAGCTTGTCAACAAAGATTCATATTGTCAAAGCTATGGTTTTTCCCAATACTAATGTAAGGCTGTAAGAGGTGGACTATAAGGAAGCATCGAAGAATTGATGCTTTTGAATTGTGATGCTGGTGAAGACTAATTGAAGTTCCTTGGACTGCAAGTAAATCAAATCAGTCAATCCTAAAGAAAATCAACCCTGACTGTTCTTTGGAAGGAAAAATACTGAAGCGGAAGTTCAAATATTTTGCCAAATAATGAGAAGAGAGGACTCATTGGAAAACACCCTGATGTCAGGAAAGATTGAAGACAAAAGGAGATGGGAATGGCAGAGGATGAGATGGTTAGATAGCGTCATTGAACATGAATCTTGGCAAACTCTGGGAGACAGTGGGGAACGAGGGAGCCTGGCGTGCTATGGTTCATGAGATTGGAAAGAGTTGGGCATGACTTAGTGACTGAACAACAACAACAAATAGACTTGCTCAGGGATTCATAAATTCTTCCTCAAAGATATTTTCATCAATGCCAACTAGTTTTGATAACCAGAATTGTTGAATTATCTCAATAAGTCTCTTTCCTAGCACATGAAGAAGAGCTCAATTTCTATTTTGTGCAAGAGTCCCTCCTCTCGCAGGCTTGGCCCGCCTCATTATCTAGGGCCTACCTCAATGACGTGTCCTGGAACCCCGAGAGGTGGCACGCAGCAAAAGCCAAGACTAAATATAAATTGAAGAGTTTTTTCAGGGGTTTTTTAACAAGGGGTTTAAGAGGTGGGCGGATTTTATGGAGAGCTGGTGGCTG
>JANHFO010009429.1:259903-270937 GCA_032468095.1 Pareas carinatus | reverse complement strand
CCTCAGGGGTCGGTCCTCTCGCCTCTCCTGTTTAACATTTATATGAAGCCGCTGGGTGAGATCATCCATGGCTTTGGAGTGGAGTACCACCAGTACGCTGATGACACCCAGCTGTACATCTCCACCCCAGGCCACACCAATGATGCTGTCGAAGTGATGTCCCGGTGCCTGGAAGGCGTGCGGATCTGGATGGGGTACAATAGACTCAGGCTCAATCTCTCCAAGACAGAGTGGCTGTGGTTGCCGGCTCCGCGATATAGCCAGCTTGTATTTTTTAATTTTGCCTGTAAGCCGCCCTGAGTCCTTCAGGAGAAGGGCGGGGTAGAAATAAAATAATAAATAGTCATCACTGCACTTTCATATAACTATCCAGGGCAGTTGTTTTATGTGGTTCAGGGACTTGAAATATTTATCCTAGCAAATAACGTGTTGGAACTCAATCACATTTGCTAGAATATATTTACAAAACATCTTGACACATGCTTTGTACTTCATCTTTGTACTTCATCTGATCCAGTTTTGCGGGATTAAGTTTGAGTTCTTGAAGACCAAAGATATGGATAAGATACTTGAACCTGTGCAATTGACTACATGTCTCCAAAAGTTGTGATTGCTTCAACACTGAATGTTTTTAAGAAGAGATTGGACAACTATATCAGAAATGGTATAGGGTTTCCTGCTTGAGCAGGAGGTTGAACTAGAAGACCTTCAAGATCCCTTTTAACTCTGTTATTCTATTATTTTGGTCTTTCTTGTAGACCAGCTTGGTCTCTCCAATACTCAGTAAGCCTTCATGGTATACTAGCTCCACTGCATCTTCTTCACTGTCCTTCAGATAATTCTTCCAATGCTCTTTTTATTCTTCAATTCTTTGGTATACTTGCAACATTCCACACTCACCCCATTTGACTTGGTAAGTAGAGTCTGACATGCCTCTCAATCCCTCTTTTTACATTGACTCAGTCTGATCAGTGAGATGGAATGAATGGGTCAAGAAGATAAGTGTCAGACTACCTAGAAATGACAAAATGTCCACTTCTTGAGAAACTCACTCTGGATTTTACAATTCTTAACGGTTACTGAATAACTGCTGGTTAGTCACAATGTCTCCTTACGAAAATCATTTGAGAAAATAACTGTACAATTTCACATACTTATCAAAAACAGTTAATTTGCCCCATTTCAAACAGGATTCAGGACTGGTGCAATTTTGATATAACTGATCATGCTAAGTCTGTGAATCAGCTCAATGTATTAGAAGTGGTGGACACCTAACTTCAAGGTCAAATATAAAACATTATTTAGGGAGTAGAATCATCTTACCTCAGTCTCATCGCAACAAAGTTATAAAAATCCATTCTGTCCCATTGTTTAATACATATATAAGAAAGTGCTAGAAGTGTTTATTTCATGAGTCTGTAATAATATCAAACTGTATTTCCCTGAATCTTCCAAGCATAAACTGTGTAGTATGGGCTAGATGGAAATCAATAAAATGAGACAGAATTTTGAGAAGTTACATTACACTGAATTTGGAAGTGTGCCTACTATGGATAAAGTTGTAAGAGAACAGGTGCATAGTTTAAAGGTGCACTTAGAGTAAATATTATTTATGGGGACACAAGCCATTTCTGTGCTAAAGACTACATTAAAGATTAATGATATCATGTCAAGCTTTCAAAACACTAGATCTCAAATGTGGTGAATCATGGTTTATTCTCTCTAGAATATGCTTTTCTGTAAACTCAAAAACTGGGTGAGTATTCCCAAATTATTTTTGGCAAAAGGGAGCTACCTTTGTGAAGAACACAATGGCAAATTTACTTTACACAACATATGAAGATAATTTCTATGAAGGCTTGCAGAAAAAAGAGCAATCTGACTTTTCTGCAAAGCAGTCTTATGCTGTATGTATTTCATATTCCATACCAAAGTACTATCAGGATAAAGCAGTAGGCAAGCTGTAATATTTTTATGGCCAGAGCAATAAGTAGGTTGAAAGGGAGGAGGAGAAAGAGGCGGTTGCTATTATAATTATTAAAAAAACCCAGCTACTCAAGTAGCTGGCTACATAGCTGTCACATCTTCAGATAGACAATGATGAAAACTAGGGCACTTGGGGGGGGGGTGGAGAGATTATAAAATGTGCTTGTTTGTTATATTTGACAAAAATAAAAGTACTTTTTTTAAAAAAAATCTGCTTCTGAATTTTAGTTTTGCATATGAAGTAGGGTTGGTAAAAGAAAAAAATGCAATTATCTTTGATTTTACCCTTACAGTTGCTTAGCATTTAAGAGAAAGATGAACAAAGAAAAAAGAACAAAAGGCAGTTCACTTGGCTTGAATCCCAGAAGATAACCAGCTATCTGACCAAACAAGTCACTTAAGAAATAAGAAAATTCTAATTTTCATTACTTAAATACTGATAGATACTTACTATTCAATCTGAAAAAAACCCTTGACTACCTTATTGTTCTGAAGTATAGACAATGACAAACAGCTGCTGGATTGTAGGAGTACAACAAAGGATAGCAAACAACTATTTGGAAAATCATGTGATTTTTAAAAAAGAAACTTCTTTCATTTTTCTGTTGTGATGCATTTCTGACTGTTTCGAACACTATGAGTGGGCTGCTGCTAGTAGTTAATGACTGGATAGCTTTTTTCAAACTTTGTAACCAGTACAGCAGCAAAGAGAAGTCATATTCCCATTGTCTACTTAAATCAGATTGATTGCAGTTGTAATAAAACATTATGGGGAGAAATCATTAAAAGCATGGTCCAACAGAAGGTGCTTGCTTAAATTTATCTTTGTTTTTTAACTGATTCAATTTCTTTAAGGATTCCTGTATTGTTTATGTATAAAATTGTAATTAATTAAATTGTGGAATACAAATTATTTTATAAATAAATAAAAATGAAATAAGCTAAATGTTTCTTCTTTATTTTTAATAGTGAGAAATAAAAATGACAGAACAAATAGAAAACAAATAGATAAATGGTAGTTATGCAGTGGAGAGCCAGTTTGTGTTAGAAACCAAGGCAATGTGAGCTCCAATCCTGCCTTGGAGCAGTCTGCTGGGTGACCATGGGTCAGTAATTTTCTCTCAGCCCTGGGAAGGAGGCAATGGCAAATCACGTCTGAAAAACCTTGCCAAGAAACCTGTAGGAACTTGTTCTGACAGACTCCAAGAATCACACGTAGTTGAATGGAAGAAAAAAGAAGTTATACAGTGAAGAAGAAGAAATCTACAGATAGTCCTTGGTTAATAACCACTCATTCAGCAACCATTCAAAGTTATGACTGTGCTGAACAAGTGCTAGTATGACTATACTCAAAGTTCTAGTCATCCCACCGACCCTCTGGTCATGTAATCACAATCTGAGTACCTGGCAGCCAGGTTGTACTTATGACAGCTGCAGTGGCCCTATGTGATTTTCCTTACTGGTTTCCCATAAGCAAAATCAATGGGAAAGTCAGCAAGAAAGTCACTCAGGTAGGTCTCCATCTGCACACCCTCCCTCACTGCCTTCTTCACTAATGCCATGCCTCCCTAGTCACTTGCATACCCTCATACATCCTGCATGAATCTTTCTGCACTCATGCCATATCTTCCCAGCCACCTGCACACCTTTCTCAGCCTTGCTGTGCTTCTGCCTCACCAGTGACCAGTGAACTCCAGTGCATCCTTCCCAAGTCTCGTTGCATTTGCGTCATGCCTCCCCAGCCATTCATGCACCTTCTTCCACCTAGCAAGAGCCACATACCCTCATGCCAATCTGCTTACAAGCCACCTGGAACCTGTAAATTCCTGCTGGCTTCCCCACTGTCTTTGGTTGTTGGAACCAGCAGGAAGTTGCAAGAAAGTCATTGCTAATGACCTGAAATTTCTCTTAAAAGCAGCAACTGGGACTGCAGGGACTGCAGTCACTAAGCAAAGCAATCATGTGACATCACATTTTACAACCTCATTGCTTAGTGAGGGAAATTCAAGACCCAATTACTTTCTTTAAACAAGAACCCTGTAAATGTGACAAAAAATGAATTAACTGAAAAAAATCTATATAAAAATTGTCATCAGTGATATAAAATTAATTTAATACTTAAATTCATCATCAAATGTAGACAACACAGAAATCAATTGTTTCATTTTCTCATTATTTGAATACAGATATTTAAAAGGGTCTTGATAGAGCCAAAGTTCTTCACAAGAAAACAAATGCCATGTTTTAGGAACAGAGTATTATTCTCAAATGTAATATTTATCAAAATTGCACTGAGAAACATAGTAATTTGAAAACAAAACAAGATTACATCTGAGATTATCTGAAAGAATCTTCAATTTTCTTACAATAGCAATACAAAAAAACATAATTCCCATCTCTTTTAAAACTTTCTTTGAAGAATACAACAAGCACAAAATAATATTTTCTGAAGAACTAATTTTCAAAATTAAATCATTCAATTTTTCATTCCACAACTTAGAAATGTATCCAATATTAAAGTGTGTATGTGTGTGTAATTCATTTTTGTTCAAATCTCTAAGCAGTAGATGACTTTAAGCTATATGTAGTTCTTGGTTAAGGATAGTGAATTTTCATCATGGTATCATAAAGTGCAAGTAATACATTATTTAATAATTGCAATTCCAGCAGTTCCTGTTATGGTCATTAAGTGAGAATCGCGAATCATTAAGTGAGGATCTCAAATGACCATGATGTGATTTCTTGCTAGATTTCAACCAGTAAAATCAATGGGGAAGCCAGCAGGAAATTACAAGTCACAGTCACAGCAAGCCTTTCCTCAAACAGCTCACTAGCAGACTGGCAAGTGAATGAGTGCTACAGATTACAGGCAGGCAGTGGGTGGGTGCTGCAGTCTGGCATGAGCCACAAAGTGTGAGCAATGCTGAAGCATGAGTTCTATGAATTGGGATGTCAGATGTGTAAGCATGGCTGGGTAGGGGGTGGGTGGGTGCTGTAGCCCAGAGTAAACACGCCAGATGGTGATGTGTGCACTATAGGAAGCAGGCAGGGAGGTGCTACAGGCAGGCATACACCACAGAGTATAAGATTCCTATGATCTCATATTCCGTAGGAGACTCCTCAGGCAAAAAAGCAACAAGAGTAGGAGCAACTTACGACCTTACCTGCCGCTTCCCTATTGACTGCCTGTAGGAAGCTAGCAAGGCAAGTCGCAAACCATCATAAGTGCAAGCTGGCTACCATGCATGCAAATCACATAATCATGACGTTGTGACAATGGCCATATTTTTAGTTACATGCTTTAATTATGCATTCTGTCAAGCAAATGTTGTACATATTGTAGTCATATTCCACATATTCCATCTCAAGTCTTTAAAAATACCATTAGAAATCAAGTGATCTGAAATACTGAACACTTGTTTAGCTCAAACATTCTGTTAAAAGATCTTCCATGCTATTCTCAAAGTTTGAAGCTAACAATAGGTTTCATCTACTGAAACTGCATCTATACATTTAGCGCTATTTGACCAAATTGTGGTATGTTTCAAGAAAGATATAAACCCAGCATGTTATTGATTGTAGATTGTATATTAAAAAGTTTAATTTCTTGCAGTAATCAATAGATATAGAAGATCCCAAAGGGGACAATTACATACTTCTTTGTTCCAGTTAATGAAGTAAACAATTAATGGTAAAATCAGAGTATAAACCACATTGAGATATAACTTCAAAATGAATGCATAATTATCAAGGACACCCATGATAGCAACTATAAAATAAGTTATATTCAGTATCGAGTCCACCATAACCTAAATTGTGCAAAATGCTTTAAAATTCATCACTTACTTAAGGAGGGTCCATGAAGAACTGCGCAATTGGGGCAGTGGTAAAGATCAATATCAACAGCATGGTGCTCCTCTACTCTGACACAACTAAAAAAGAGAGAAGAAACAAAATTCAGGAACTTTATTTTAATATCAGCCTTACAGAAGTTATACCAGCAATTTCTTATTTAGTTTTACCATATCCAGGATGACAGAGACAGAAAAAACATTTTCTAGGCAACTAAGATCATCTAAAAAATAACATATGATTTATCCATACTCTGCTGAATTGAACATAGTGCAAAATAGCTGTACTTTTTGTACCACTGAAATCAGTTCAAATGATTTTAACTAATTTAAGCACAATTAACTTAAAACTAGAGCTAATTCCCTAAAACAAAGATTCAAATATAATTCCACTAATTAGCTCAAAGGATGACCTGAGGAAGATAACTATCTCACAATCTGGACTATCTTTTGTAGAGTAGGATTTTTACAATCAATGTGTTTTGACTCCAGTGGATTTTGAGGAGGTTGAATTTTCTTAAAATATGATCAGGCATGTGGAATAATGCAGGAACACTGCCAAAACTAGTAATCCAGTTAATATGTAGCTCAGGTTTGAACTTTCGAATTATTGCTTTTTTTTGAGCTTGGTTGTTTGCTTGCAGATGTTTCCTTACTCAACTATGTAATATCATCAGTGCTCCTTAGTGTGAGGTTTGTTCCCTGTTTATATATAGTAGCTTGCCCTATCAGTATTAGTGCGGGTGTGATTTTGTCCTGTCTTAATCTGAAACTTTACTTAGTTTTACTTAATTAAATATCTTAAGTAAATCAAAGGAACCAGTAGCCCAAGAATAAAAAGCAGGAGTATTACAGGGTCATATGTCAACAGAACATACAGTGTAACAGTCACTATGTAGGACAGACAGGCAGACTACTAGCAGAGCACATCCATGAACACCAACTGTCAAAAGACATGATGAAAAGTCTTTATCCTGCAACACCTGACAGACTCGTTCACTGTTTCAACTGGAAAACTGTGAGCATCCTAGACCAAGCTAGATCCAAAAAAGCACTAAGGAATTCCTGGAAATTTGACATTCAGACAAATCAGCTAAATCTAAATAGACACATAGACCATGTTTACCTACTACAAATGAACAATAAAAAAGCTAAGAAGGAAACAAAAATACCACAGCACATTATATGCAGCAGCCTACACCCAGAATAAGCAGGGATTAACACCAGACATCAAACAATGCCCTAATCAAGGAATTACCAGGGAGAAAACCACACCTCCAACAACAACTGGCAGGGCAAGCTCCTGTATATAAGCAGGAAGCAAGCGCCACACTTACTAGTACTGATGTTACCTAGTTAGATAATGAAACATCTGCAAACAACCAAGCTCAGAAAGCATAAAGGAGTCTTCCAGTAATTCCCCAGAGGCCAAAAAGGAAAGGAAAGTCTAGAGAAGGTTTTGAAAAATGGATAAATCTATGAATCTAAACATGTATGAAAATGATCCATCAATCACAGCAGTATCCTATTACTGAAATTCAATACCAGATAGATAGACAGACAGACAGAACGATATTCTTTGAATTTAAAGGCTACAAATGTAAATTTCTAATCTTCAAAAACAGAAGATTTTTCGTTAGGTGGTAAGATATGAGGGCAATTTGGAAAAAAATCCCCATTTTGTTATCAATGACAGACACTCACAGATAAAGAACATTCACTATACACATTAGAAAACTACAACATTACATTACTTTTCGACATAATCACCATTCAAATTGAGGGACTTTTCATAATGACTTGCAAGGTTTAAATTCCTTCAGCAAAGAAATCTCCCTCCTGGAAATGAAGCCACCCTGTAATGTGAAGCGCATTGTCATTGTCAAAAAAGTGCTACGCAAGTGTCAGGACATGCTGACTTCCAGTGTGTTGTTGGTTCACGATAATGCTCACCCGTGCACCACTAGACACACCCAAGAACTTTTGAAGCAGTTCCATTGCAATGTTTTTAAACATCCCTACAGCCCATATTTGGCACCAAGTGACTACGGTACCACCTTTTTTGGCTTCATTCCCAGGAGGGAGATTTCTTTGCTGAAGGAATTTCAAACCTTGTAAAACGTTATGAAAAGTGCCTCAATTTGAATGGCGATTATGTTGAAAAGTAATGCAATGTTGTAGTTTTCTAATGTGCATAATAAAAGTTCTGAATCTGTGTCTGTCATTGATAACCAAAGGTTTTTTTTCCGAATTGTCCTCGTAAATGTGAAAGATTCCTTCCTTCCTTCAAAATTAAATGTTTAATTTTGGTGGGAAGAATGTTCCATAAGACAGACCCATAACAGAGATGCACATCTCCTGAGACTCACCAAGCATAGGTCCCTAGCTGATGACATCCACCCAGAGTCACCTTGTGGTTGATATGGGTGACAAATTTAATAAATAAAAGCCTTCTCTGGTAGACCTACTGGGGCAAGCTAATGTAACTGGAGAGGCAATCTCTCAGACAGCCCACTCGTGCCATGAAAAGCTTTAAAGGTCAAAAACACCACCTTGACTTGGACTAAGAACCAAACTGGCAACCAATGCAGATCACAGAGCAGAGGTGTAACATGCATTGTTTGCAGGAGTGCATGTTAACTGTCTGCACCACTGTAGCTGCCCACAATGCTGAAGTTGTTCAAGTGCAACCCGTGTATAACATATTGCAATAGTTCAATCAGGAGGTGACTAGGGCATGAGTAACCATGAGTAGAGCCTGCCCATCCAAGAACAGGTGTAACTGATACACAAAACAATGTTGTACAAAGACTCTTCTACCCATGACTGTCACCTGCTGTATTTATTTATTTAGATTTATATACCCAAAGGATTCAGGGTGGTGTACAGAAAACATAAAAATTTAACATTGAACTTTAACAATATTTACAAAATATGGGATATGGGAGAAGGGAATGGGAAGGGGGGAAGGGAGTCGGGAGGGAAAAGGGGGGAATTGGTGGTGTACAGATAACTTCAATAACATAGAACTTTTAACAAATATTTACAAAATTATGGGGTGTGGAGGAAATGGAATGGGAAGAGGGGGAGGGAGTTGGGAAGGCGGGGGAATTGGCCGCCTGCCATCTCTCTTGATCCTAGGCTCCGTCATCAAGATGGGCCCCTGGTGTTAATGGGCCAAGCCTGTGAGGGGGACAGGGGAGACGAGGTTGGTGGTCTAGGATGTTCCACATAAAAGTTCCAGGGGGGAAAGAAGAGAGTCTGCAGGCAGATGCCTAAGATGTTGTGGCCTGCTGTTTTGTCAGAGTAGATTGGTTCCAGGAGGGGAACAAGGCCTTGGACTTTCAGGTCATCCCAGCATGTAAGCAGTTCGGAGCTGGAATAAAGCCATGCTGCCGGAGATCGTTGTTTCTTCCATCTCCGGCCCCCTGTTGCCATCATCCCCAATCTGCTCATTGCCTCCAACCGGGCAGGATCCGATCTTTGGCGTCACTGCCATCACCACCATCTCCGCTTTCTCTGTCCTCGCCGCCATTTACATGGGACTGCTCTTGAATCAGTAAAAAAGCTCTTTGTGGGGAATAATATTTTGGAAATTCTGCAGATTGATGGTCTCACTTCATTATTTTCAGTAAAAACAAGAAAAAACTAAACAATATACTTGCTGCTATTAATGCCTTGCTCTGCGACAACTAGCATTGAGTTGAGGCTATGCAGATGACTTAATGTCAATGGACACTGGATGGAAATCCAGTTGGGTACAAATAGATGGAATTACATTTGGAGACCACCAACAATTGTTGGGGACACAAAGCATATTCACCACTGTTCTTTATCTACAACATATTTGCCAATGTTGACCTGTTGTTTTACATTATTGACTGCAGAACTGATACCCTAGCTGAGTTTATGGGGGTCCTGCAATGTTCATCTTTCCCTCCTCAAAAAATCTGTGAACTATGCATGTCTGAGAGAGTGTTCTCACTCTTGATGAATGGAACAGGAAAATGGTGAGATTCTTAGGACTACTCCAGTAGAAACTAAGTATAAAAATGTTTGATTATACAGTAATGCAATATTTGGATAAGGTGCGGAATGTGACACTATCGTTCAAAAGAAGCCATCTGGCAACCCAGATGGACTTATGAGGAAATACTTGCATATTTAAGAATTATATTGGGGGGGAGAAAAGAGAGAGAGAGGGAGGATGCTTTGATTAAGTGGGCACCTTTCAACAAGTTAAATATAAAAGGACAATGAAGCACAATATTAGTAAACTATTCACAGATCTGCTACATTATATATTCCAAAGACTAATTTCACCTTCAAAAAATTGTACTATCTTTTGAGTAAACTTCTGGTGACTTCATAAAGACATTCATATATATTTTGCTGACAACAATAGAGACATATTTTTGTTATGGGTGTCAAGATCTCAACTGAATCTCCCATTTGATTCTGCGCTTCAAGCTCATCAAAAATAGGGAAGTGGGGATGAGTGATTATTTTCTGGGTAGGGTATGGTATGGTAAAAATGTGTTGTCATGTTTTCTCTGGGAACAGTCTCATTTCCAAGGTCATTTATGTAGGTGGTGAAAGAAGGGAGAGTATAGCTCTCATAACAATGTGCGTCCTTATGTAAAACATGTGATTTGCCGGTAGGAAAAATACTCCTTTAACCATGCTCTGTCATTTGGGAAAAGTTAGAATTGTCTTTGCATTCTTTTGTACCAGTCATGCCTCTCCAATAAACCTTAAACTTCATTGAAGATGAAATACTTTGAGAGTTTTGTTTTTGGAATGATCAGCAGGACATTTGATAATGGGATTCTTTGGAGATCTTCCAATCGAGAGATTAAGCAGACCCAAAACCATTCACCTCCCAAAGCCAGATGTGATTTGGATGCTTTTAAGAGGGAGAAACTCTAAGTCAGTGCCCCCTCCCAACCTATTGAGCATTAGGGACCGGTTCCTCAGAGAAAGATTTTTCCACAGACTGGAGGGTGTGTGGTTATGCATATTGCCTGCATCTTCTGAATGGGGCTTGGCTTGTTTCAGTGGTCCAGTTGCTGGCCTGGTTGCTGGCATGCCATGGACCCCTGCTCTAAGTCATATACATTTCAATTTATTTATTTATTTATTTATTTATTTATTTATTTATTTATTTATTTATTTATTTATTTATTTATTTATTTAT
>JANHFO010009429.1:188094-207639 GCA_032468095.1 Pareas carinatus | reverse complement strand
GGTGGGACTTGAACTCGGTTGACAATTTAGAAATATTTTAATATATGTATGAGGGAGCATTGACAGGAAATTGAAATACAGCGTGATGAATCTTCAACAAAGATTGCGTTTCAGATTCTTTGAACCTGAAGTACAATGAATATTGAAATCGCAGCTGTAATACTTAATATACCATTTGTATTTTCTCATGCTGTGCTAGTGTCACATGCTTTGAGTTCCAAGAATGTCAAAATGCTTTGACCACTAAGAATAGGGGCAACAGGTCATGAAAATCTGCAGGAATACCTCTTCAAAGGGCAAAGAGCTCTGTGTAGCGACATGGCCTTTTAATTATCAAAATTTCTAACTTTATTATCAAGGGTGGACAAAATTAAACCCAGCCTTACAAGTCACCAGCAATAGTGTGATCAGAAAACCTCTTAAGAATCAACCTGGCAGAAATCCAAAATATGTGAGAAATCAAAAACAGTTGCTGAAAAGATTTCCAGAGGGATCTGTGGAATTTTTTTTTTTTTATAAAGTCAGTCTTTTTGTTCTTAATCAAATTGTGAATTCCCTCTCCCTTGTCAAAACAAATAGGGACTGAGTGATATCATTGGTCAGAACATGGTAAATTAAGACCAGGCTTTGCAAATTTGGTGGAGTTATGTTGGATTTAGCACTTCATAGATTAGTTCAATTGCGCCATGCGTTTTCCTCCAAATTTTAGGAAAGAACCATCTTGTCCCACTCCTCCCTGTCTTCTGTGGCAACTCATAATGGGAAACATGTGTGACATCATTCCATTGTGAGATTCCCCCTCTCAGCCAGTAGCCAAAGTGAAGTGGGATTGGGAAGCTTACAACAATATGACAAAGCACACCACACATTTTTATTATGAAATGTTAAAAAGGGAAGGGAAGAGCAGATGGCTAGTATGGCATTACTGTCTCACAGAAATTCAGATGACTTTTAGAAATATCGTTCAACTATTCCATTCTTACTCCTCTGGTGGATTTTTCTGGTAAAAGAAACTATTTTAAAAATTAGAATGTCGGAGGAGAAATAGGTGTCAAGGATGGCGTTCTCTGGACTTCCCATTAACCTTGTTTTGAGATTTCGAGAGCATAATGCAAACCTTTGTGGGAAGCAGCCAGGAGTAAATTGGGTTTTAAACGTTTTAGTCATTTTAATCTGATGGAAATGACCTTATTATCCTGCCCATCTTTTTATGTAGGCCATATGTAAATATTTTTAAGGTTGTTTGTATCGTGTTTTTATGTTATGTATTGTACGTTTTATTAGGCCTGTTAGCTGCCCTGAGTCCTGCGGGAGAAGGGCGGGGTATAAATTCAAATAAACTAAACTAAACTAAACTAAGATTGCCAGCCAGGTCATCAATGAGATCACTCTTCGTCGATCACTCTTGTTTTCTGCGGTGTGAGCATTGATGGACATTGGTCTTCATAGTAATGTTGCCTGCAATCTTTGACAACCTGTAAAAAAATGGAACCCTGCATGTCGAAGCAGGAGAGAATCCAGCTGATATTCTTCCTATATTCATCAGTTCATCCTGCACCCAGCCACTAAGCTATCAAACTGGCATGCTGGGAGATAGGTTGACATGCCTTCACTGCATTCCCCCAAAAATGTCACATACAGATTTAGAATTAGTCTATTAATTGGGCAACTCGAAGTGCAGCACTTGATGCAGAATCGAGGCCATCCGTCAGGGCAAAGTTAATATATAGTATGCTAGCGTATTTTCCTTTGATTGGAGAAAAGCATGTTAAACCAGCTGCCTGGATAAGCCATGACAGCAGCGTTTCCCAACTTTGACAACTTTAAGATGTGTGGATTTTGATTCCCATGCTGGCTGGGGAATTCTAGGAGTTAAGTCTTAAAGTTGCCAGGATTGAGAAGCACTGCCGGAGTATCAGTTTCTACGTATATTGCAACCTGGAATTAAGGAGAATTTTTCTAACAATGAGGACAATTAACCAGTGGAACAGCTTGCCTTCGGAAGTTGTAGGTGCTTCATCACTGGAGGTTTTTAAGAAAAGCCTGGACCAACACCTGTCTGAAATGGTATAGGGTCTCTTGCTTGAGCAGACTAGAAGATCTCCAAGGTCCCTTCCAGCTCTATTCTGATTGATTGAACTATGTATGTTAACAAATATTACCCAGCATTGATTCCTCCCAGAAACACATTGTTTTTCTGTAAACTGTAGCAAATTTCATCTTGCTCCTGTTTGTTATCATATTCAAATGGTTCAATATTGTACCAAGCCCAAAATACCAATGAATGCATGAAGGAAGGAGACTGAGGATAATTCTAAAATGTGTAAGCCCATCTCTACATAATCGCCATATGCAAAGGAACTTTCAGCTATGCATTACAGGGCATCCATTCTTCTCTGATTAGTATCCTACAACTAAACCTATCACAAAAATGTATCATATGGCATGAGGGAGGTGTTTTGTGACATGCGTTGTGACATGATGATTGTACTTTATGACATGATGACATAATGAATGTACTTTATGATTGTGATTATATTCATGATTAAGATTTGTCGATTGCAATTTATATGTACATGACAAGATGTACTTTATGATTATGAATGTATCTTACGATGTAATCACAGTTTGTTTATTGTATGTATGTAGGTATAGAGCATGTACACCGGAGACAAATTCCTTGTGTCCAGACATACTTGGCCAATAAATTCTGATTCTGATGTGTAAGTCATACTCTGTAAGCTCACTGCAAAGCTTAATTATCTAACTACACCTAATTGCAGAGATCTTATGTTGAAACTCAAAAGGTGGAGAGATTGGAATAAAGCAATAGTGACTTCCACATGTTGGTGGAAAGAGCAAGAGACAAATGAGAAAGAAGTTATTGCTCTTTAAAATTATACTGCATTCAACAACTTTCTGTTTGGTAACTCCAGCCCAGTTGAATTTATTGATGATTTTGAAATAAAGCCATTCTTCCTACCCACAAACTATCTTCTGTGTTAATTTTTCAAAGTACTCGTTATATAAAAAGAGTCAAAGAATTAATACCTGAATGTATTTTCTTCTCACTTCTCACACTTGGGTCGTTGAAAGTTGAAGCCAGTCTTCACCAACTTGAGATTCTGCACAGGGATTAGAGCTAGAAGTCCAAATCAGTAAATTTACTTGTAGGAATTCTGGGAATTGCAGTCCAAAAACACTTGGAGGATGGTTGATTACATTGATTGTTTTTAACCTGTTTTTAAACTGGAAAATCTCCATAAGTGTTTGATAGAAATGCAGTTTGAAACTAGTGTTAATAAATACACAAAGAATTCTGGAAACTGCGTTTTGCTGAGGTGTTCAGATCTTGCTTTGGATCTTTTGTAAAACTTCAGACATAAAATCAATTTAGAGATGCAGTATAGATATGACCAAAGGTGTCTGTATGATAAGCCATAATGTGGTTTGTTTGGTTTGGGCTTAATGTGTAGTATAAATCTACCCAGTTGTTTTTTTTACAGCAAACAATGATCAAGCAAAGCATGACTTGGAATAATGTGCAAACCGAATTATTCCATCAGTAAGCATTTATCTCTCCACAGGTTTCCCCCTAACACAAATGGTCTAAGCTGTTAATGGAAAGAAAAAGGATCTTTTATTACCCGTAATTGTTTGAAATAAATATTTTCATCTATGCCGAGGTCAAATTAGCGCTCCTTCAGTTTTCAGTGTAGTTTGTCTTGTCATTCAAGATAACTAGGAGATGGATGAAAGTAAACTCTGGCTAAGAATTTGCTCTTGTGTTAATACTCACTCCTACTTACATTATTCTCTGGTCCAATTCTGTGCTAGGTTTTACTGACATTCAGGTATTTTCTAATAAATGTTGATGGATTGACAATAGGAAGTTATTTTATCTGCAGTTCAGAATCAATGTAATTTCTGGTCGGCCCTGAGGAGGATCCAGGTTAAATAAAGTATTTTCAGGCACAACTTAGAGTAGAAGGAAACGTTAACAAGCTCTGTGAAACTTCATTCCACCAGCCTCAGTTTACACCTCAGTCTTCCATGTTCCTTTTAAGAAGGGATGAGAGGCCAGTGGTCCACAGCTGCATGCAGTCCTTTGTCTCAAGAGCATTGAATGGCAGATATCTGCTTTCTTTTCCCATTGGCAATTGCTCAGAGCCTGCCTTTCTATTGCCAAAGCAGTAACATCAGGAAACCTCTGGTGATTGCGGGTAGGGAGAGACCAACCAAATAAGCTTCCCATCCCTCTTCTATAACTTTGCTTTAAATCACTGGATTAAAACTAATAAACTACAAGCATCTTGCTGGGGAAAGGATGAGAGAGGGATTGTATCTTTTTTCTCTTCCCTTCCTCTCTCTAACCTTGTTGAGAATTGCTGGGAAGGGCTGCTTGAGGGACTCCTTTTTCCCCCCCAGCAAAGCAATTTCATTGTTCCCTTTCAACGATCTGATTAAGATTGTGAGAAAGAGACTAAGTATGATGTATATGAGAAAAAATAATACTCAGGAGAGAAAGAGTGCAGTTTGTCTTTTCCCCCCCATCCTGGCAGATCTTATAGTGCTTGGAACTGAAAAGGCTTCCCCATCCTTGTTCTAAGAGCTCAAATTGCTGCTCATTTTTCATTCTATCCTATGATACTATGTAGGGTAATCACTGACCAAGATCACCCTTTGTAGTTGACTGAAAATTGGTGAGCATTCTGCTTATTATTCAATAAAAGCCTTGCAGTCTTTGTTCCGGTGTTCTGAACTCATCTGGATTAAGCTCTAAAAGTATATTATTTTCAGATGTAAAATATAGCTGCAGTGAAAAGCTTGTCTGATGTTCTTAAAGACTCGCCAATTAGATCAACTTCTCCCATTAGCAGGTGAGAAGGGTTTCCACCAGAACTACTGGGGGGAGGTGGGGGAGTGAGGAGATTCAGCCTCTTGATACTACATTTTACAGGCTGCCAGTATATTGTCAGAACAGATGGGGAATTACATTTGCCAGTTCTGTAAATGAAAGGTCCCTTAAATGAAAGATTAGATAAGCTACACTGTAAATAGAAATCATCATTCTGTCCCTCTTCCTCTTTGATTGCTACAGAAATAAAAAAAAAAGCAGGAATGTTGAAAAACTGATCATTCTCTGTGATCCTGGGCATTACCACCTTATAATCATAAAGCTAAAAGGGACAATTGAATTCAAATCCCTTCTCAGTTTTAAGAAAAAGGCTAAATAAAAAGACCTCAGAGAATGATACTGGCTTTCTGTTGGCATTTGGCTCCTTGTAATTTAAATCCACCTAATGAGAAGAGAGGACTCATTGGAAAAGGCTGTGATGCTGGGAAAGACGAGGGGCCAAAGGAGAAGGGGACGGCAGAGAATCAGACGGCCGGATGGTGTCACCGATGCAACAGGCATGAGTTTGGGCAGACTGCGGGAAGCTGTGAGGGACAGAGAGGCCTGGCGGGCTGTGGCCCATGGGGTCGCAAAGAGTTGGACACGACTTAGCGACTGAACAACAACAACTTAAATCCATTATTCTATATTCTGCATTCTAGAAGGAGAGAGAAAAGGTTTTGAGTTTCTTCTTTCTGACTCTGATATCTGAGGAGTGCTATCATGTCCCTGTTGGTCATCTTTTCCCAAGGTTTTATATACCCAACTCCTTTCATGTGTCTTCACAGGACATAATTATTAGTTCCTGATAGTTTTTTCAGATACCCACTTTTTAACACATTCTACATACGGTCGTTCAACATTTAGGAGCCCTGAGCATAAACTAGTACATAGAAGGATCACAATCTCTCACCCACCCTGTGTAGAAAAATGTCTATTTGTGGAGTGTTCCTTTTTTGAGCTTGTGAAATATGCTTTGCTTTTATGGTCAACTTAACACAACTCCTGAAATGAGGAAAAGAAACATTCATTATAAATAAAAAATAAAAAGCATGTACAGAATCTTTCTGTTGCCAAAAATAATTTAATAAAATCAAACTCAATTGGGCAGTTGTCAGCATTTCTTTCCCCCTACTTACACTTTCACATAGAATTTAAGTGGAAATATATAAGGTAGAAAGAGAAAGCATCTAAAGTATTACCAAGAACAGAACATTTCATAGCACCCCATGAAACGTTTGTTACTGACAGCTTTTAATTTATTTTTCATTCATTCATTCATTCATTCATTCATTCATTCATTCATTCATTCATTCATTCATTCATTCATTCATTCATTCATTCAACTTATATACCGCCCTTCTCCGCATAGGACCCAGGGTGTCGTACAGCTAGATAAAAGCACAATATAAACAATATCAAAGCTTAAAAACAGTTCTAAAAACATTAAATAATGACTGAATTTAAAAAGTGTCCAAATAATAAAAACCAATTTGGCATCCAATAAAACAATCTAAAATATAAAATAGTAAGGGGGAGGGGGCTAGGCCAACCTGGCCTGTACGAAAAGATGTGTCTTCAAGGCACAGTGAAAAGCACGAAGGTCAGATATTATATGTATCTCTGGGGGAAGGTCATTCCAGAGAATGGGTACTGCCACAGAGAAGGGTCTCCCTATGGGGGTCATCAGCTGACATTGCCTAGCCAATGGCACCCTGAGGAGACCCTCTCTGTGGGAGCATACTGGTCAGTGGGAGATATTCACCGGTAGAATGCGGTCCTGTAGATACCTAAGTCCTAAACCATGGAGCGTTTTAAAGGTGGTAACCAACATCTTGAAGCGCACCCCAAAGATCACCAGTAGCCAGTGCAGGTCACACAGGAGAGGAGTCACATGGGAGCGCACCCTCGCTCCCATAATCCCCCATGTGGCCGCATTCTGAACCAACTGGAGTCTCTGGGTATGTCCCAAAAGGAGCCCCATGTAGAGAGCATTACAGTAGTCCAGGCGGAAAATGATGAGCGCTTGAGTGTCTGTCAGCAGGGAGTCCTGATCTAGAAAGGGATGCAACTGGCATATCATGCGAGCCTGATAGAAAGCCTCCCCTGGCGATGGCTGCCATATGATCCTCTAAGAACAGCTGTGCATCCAGGAGAATGCCCAAATTGCAAGCCCTTTCCATGGGGGCCAGTGTTTCACCCCCAATAGCCAGCAATGGACTCAACTGGCTATATTGAGACACCAATAGCCACAGCCACTCAGTTTTGGAGGGGTTGAGTCTGAGTCTGTTTCTCCCCATCCAGATCCACACGGCTTCCAGGCACTGGGACATGACTTCAATGGCATCATTGGTGTGGCCTGTGGCGGAGATGTACAGCTGAGTATCATCAGTGTACTGATGAAACTCCACCCCAAAGCCCCGGATGATCTCACCCAGCGGCTTCATATAAATGTTGAACAAGAGTAGCAAAGGACTGACCCCAGCGGCACCCCACAAGTGAGGCGCCACAGAGTCGACCTCTGCCCCCTGCCAATGCTGTCTGCGACCGATCAGAGAGGTAGGAGAACCACCGTAAAATGGTGCCTCCCACTCCCAACCCCCCCAGTCGGCACAGCATGATACCATGGTCGATGGTATCAAAAGTCCCTGAGAAGTCTACTAGGACCAGGATAGAAGAGCATCCCCTATCCCATGCCCTCCAGAGATAATCTACCAATGCGACCAATGCCATTTCCGTGCTGTGCCAAGGCCTGAAGCTGGACTGGAGCAGATCTAGATAGACAGATTTATCCAGGTGCCAGGGAAGCTGACGTGCAACCACACTCTCTACAACCTTCATTATAAAAGGAAGGTTGGAGACAGGACAATAATTAGTCAAAACAGCCAGGTACATGGAAGGCTTCTTGAGAAAGGGCCTCACCACTGCCTCCTTCAAGGTAGCTGGCAAGAACCCCTCACTCAATGAAGCATTTATAATATCCTGGAGCCAGCCACGTGTCACCTCCTGGGAAGCCAACACCAACAAGGAGGGACACGGGTCCAATAAACATGTGGTTTCATTCAGCTGCCCCAGAATCCTGTCCATGTCTTCTGGAGCCACAGCATCAAACTCATTCCAAATAACGCTCTCAAGACTTGCCTCAGTCATCCTGTCTGAACTAACCCAGTCGGAGTTCAAGCCACTCTGGATTTGGTCAATCTTGTCCTGCAGATAACATCTAAAATCCTCCGCCTGACCCTGCAAAGGGGTTCTCCCACCTCTCCAAATGAAGAAGAGAGTGGGTCACCCCTAACAAGGCGATGGGGCGGCTATCCGCAGACGCAATCAGGGCGGCAAAGTAAATATTCTTTGCCACTCTGGTTGTGCCAAGGTAGGACTTAACATGAGCCCTAACCAAAGCTCGATCAGATTTGGAGCCACTGGCCCTCCAACCACTCTCTAGGCATTTTTTCCAGCATTTCATCTTCCTCAGCTCTTCAGAGAACTAAGGAGCCAAGGTGGTTCAATGCCAGGTCAGAGGCCGCAAAGGCACAACCCAATCCAGAGTCTCGCCAGCCACCCTATGCCAGGTGGCCGCTAGCTCCTCGACCGAGCCATGAGACAGAGCCTCAGGAAATGGCCCAAGCTCCATCTTGAACCTATCGGGGTCCATCAGGGGCCTGGGGGGAAACCATTTAGTTTGTTCCACCTCCCTGTGGCTGGGTGTGGCGGTGAGGAAGTTCAACTGAAGAAGACAATGGTCCGACCATGACTGGGGCTCAACAACTATGTCCCCTAAACTCAGATCATCTAATCACTGTCCAGAGGCAAAAATCAGGTCCAGCGTGTGTCTTCCTGTGTGGATGGGGCCATGCACTAATTGGGTCAGGTCCATGGTTGTCATGGAGGCCATGAACTTCCGAGCCATCTCAGATGCCCCACCTGCAGATGTCAGGTTGAAGTCTCCCATGACTATAAATCTGGGAGTCTCCACCGCCACCTCGGCGATAACATTGAGCAGCTTGAGCAGGGTTGCTGTCACATGGCAGGGAGCCAGGTACATGTCCAGCAAGTTCCTCTGCCTCCCAGGTCCCCACTTCACAAAGAGGGACTCACAGCCGGCCACCTGAGGAATAGTGACCTCCCTCGGTACAAACTCCTCCTTAATCAAAACTGCTTTACCTCTGCCTCTCCCCTAGGCCCATGGTTGATGGAATGCTCAAAAACCTGGTGGGCACATTTCTCCGTGACACCCATCAGGTCCGCTCCCCCCTCTTGAACTTAACTCACATATGAGGGGGGCTTTATTTACCACAGACCTGGTGTTGCATATCATCATTTGCAGGCCCAGGGCCTGAGTGCCTGTACCACCTAGGACACAGGAAAAGCTATGGGGGTTGGCATGTGCCACCGCTTGAATACAGTGGGGGCGTGTGCCCCTTACCAAATTTGGTCCTCTACTCCTGCCATAACTACCCCTCCCTTATACAACATCGATGTCTTGTTCCTCACCCTCTTGTACTCCCCTTTCCTCTTCGACCTTCAGTGCCTTTATGCCATGCCCGTGCCTCCGTGGTGGCCCTATTGCTCCTAAATCCCTCTTACACCCTCCTGCTCCCCTTAAGACCCAATTTAAAAATCCCTTTAAAAAAACCCTCACTCTAGTTTTGGCCACATGCCACCTCTCAGGGTCCTAAGACCTGTCTTTAAGGTAGTCCTTTGACAATGAAGTGGGCCAAACCTGCACGAGACGGGAATCATGCAGTGCTCTGAGTGCCGTCGTAGAATACATATAAGATGACATATGGGGTACATAGTTGGAGGCAGGCCAGTAGATTCAGGTGGCCCAGATGGTTTAGGCCAGTGATCCATGGGAAACAGACTAAGTATAATCCAAAACCAGCCTATGGAAGCAGGCTCAGTCAAATATCCAGGGGGGAGGAAGGGGGGATAGCAAAGTCATTGGGGACAGTGTTCCAAGTTCTGTGGCAGGCTGGGACAGCCATAGGGCCAAATAATGTAAGGGCCCCAGTCCACTCCCCCCGGCTCATTGGGGGGGTCCACCTTGAGGACAGACCCTCGAGGCAGCCTCTTCCTCAGCCAGCCTGCCCAACTGTCTCAGACAAAGGCAAAGCCTCCCCCAACTTCCAGCGACATTCCGGCGGCTTCAGGCACCCCCAACAGCTGCCGTACAGCTTCATTTCTTCCCTCCTTCAGCCAGCCACAGCCCACCATCAGTGCTGGCTCCGCTGGAGCATCCCCACTCCTTCCGGGCCCAAAAGGCCCCAGGGCGAAGTCCCCGCACCGGCCAGGCAGGCCCTGGACCGATGCCGCCATCACCACCATGTCCACCACTAATCTCGGCTCTCCGCAGCTGCTGGTAAAGTCGCCCATCTCACCACCACCACCACCGCCGCCTCTCTGCTCGACTGGACCTCGGCTGGACCTCCCACTCCCCCTAGTAAGATGGAACCTTGGGGGGGGGGTATCTATGATCGATGATCGATGATTCACCGTTCTGTCCACTCCCGACGCTCCCAGCGCCACTGCCATTATGGCGCCAATGCCTCTGTTCCATGTGGGCTCCAAGCGGCTGATCCCCCCCCTGCTATTCTGGAGGGCAGGAAACCCCTCCTCGGGTGGGGGGACCCTTCCCCTGGCTGGTGCCAGGTCTAAAATGGGCTTAAAGTAGTCCCAGCATTCCCAAACTGCTAAAAGCCTGGAAGCTTCAACGACCCCACTCTAACCAGTCATGACTGTTAACAGAAATAGAATGCAGTACTGCACTCTAACCACTGCGCCACTACAGCTCAGTAGATATTAAAAGATATAGCGACTTCCTTGGCCCGGTAGGAAAAAAGAGCAAACTGAAAATGAATGCAGAAAATTATTCATGGTAGTAAAAGCTAATGCCTATAGAAATGAGTTTCTAAAGAATGCAGGGCAAATGAGAAAAATCAAACCACCTTTTTTTAAAAAAAGGAAGAAAGAAAACTATTTGATCCCAAGCATTTAGAAAATCTATAAATATGAAGGTTCTATCACCTCTCAAAGAATAATTAAAACTGCAGAAAAAATAATTTCTACAAAACTCCCTTCCATTGAAGACTTGTACATTGAATGAGTCAAAAAGAGAGCAGTGAAAATAATTATGGACCCCTCACACCCTGAACATAATTTGTTTCAACTTCTTCCCTCTGGATGCTGCTACAGAGCATTGCAAACCAAAACAACTAGACACAAGGACAGTTTCTTCCCTCATGCCATCAACCTACTAAACAGTTAACTTACAGGACAGTATTAGTGCGGAGAGTGTTTTTGCGACAGGATAAAATGGTTTTTTGTGACATGATGTTTGCACTTTAACACATGATGACATGATGAATGTATATATACTTCATGACTATGAATGTATCTTATGCTTATATACACAACTGATTATGCCTATATATACAAATGACCATGATTATCCATATATACACAAATGATCATAATTATGCTTATATATTCAAATGTCTATGAAATGTATCTTTGATTGTATCTTTGTTGCAATCACAATTGTATGTAGGCATTGAGCATGTTCACTGAAGACAAATTCCTTGTGTCTCGACACACATGGCAAAATGAATTCTGATTTTGATTCTATTTTAGTATAAAGCTTAATCTATGTTTTTGATTTCTTATATTCTATTTTCAACTTTCATGGGTACCTTGAATTTTTTGCACAACAAAAAACAAATAAAATACAAACAACTAATCAGCAAACTTGCCAACTATGTTAAAATCAAGTCATATGGTATCTGAATTGGCTATTTAGTAGAACTTTGTAGCCTTTGGGTCTTGAGTAACTGTGGATATAACTCCTCTCTATTTGAGATTAGAACAATGAACTAGATTGCCAGTACCAATTTTAAATAGCGTTGCCAAGTTAATTTCTTAATTCAGATAACAGACTGTATTACTTTATGGCTAAATTGCTTAAATAGAAGGATGCAGGTAGATTACACAGTTATTTCATCTGATCACAAATAGAGCAATACAAATTTTTAAGGAATTATTCAGTAATAACCAGAGTTCTAAAAGTATGAGTAAAATTGGAAAAAAAGAGAGAATTAGTCCAGATGTATCATTTCTTGCTTTGATTTTGAAATATTTATCTTCATTAAGAAGACTGTACAAAGACATTTGTTCAATGGTGGGACAGTAATTCATATGAATTACAACACTTAATTATTAATAATACAAAGATGAAATTCTTAAAGATTAAAAGGTAATTATATCATTGGTTTCAAAATCTCTAAGTCCCAAAGGAACACTTGAAGATTTGATTGAATTCAAAATAACCTATCAACAATATTAAGATTGTTTATTAGGGCTTTTTAAAAATATATTGCTGGTGAATATGATACAGGAATTGAACAAGTCAAAGTCCATTTGATTAAAAGAATCTATAATTTAAATAGAACAACTGACAGGCAAAAATAGGAGCATCTATAGAAGAAAACTCTAAAATAAATTGTTAGTATTTATGCTAGTCTGTGACTATAATTTAAATTTGATTTGTTGGTTAGTATAAGACTCAAAGAAAATTGGTAGATGTCTATTGATAGTGTGGATTGCAAACATTGACAATTTATTATCTATAAATGAATGCAAATATAGCATTCAATTTGGATCTTTCTTCATTTTGGATGGCAATATTGAAAAAGTCAACAATTTTGCAATACGATTCTGAGTGAACTGAAACAATTTTAAATGTGGACTTATTTTCTCAGTATGTTTTTTGAAAACATGAAGGAATACTAAACATATTTCTCCAAAGAATAGTGAATTGACTTGTACATTGTAAAAGCCACTAGAATTATTAATGTTTCTCATTGAAGTCTACGGAAAAAAAGCCTTTCATGAAAGAATGGAAAATTAAATTATCTGGAGTGTGCGTTAATGAAAAAAACAAGTCTGTTCTCTGAAAAAAAGTATCTGAGATTGAACTTAATTCAATATTAAAAACATTTTGGATTGCAATCTAATAAACAAGTTCATACTATCTCCAAAGGATTTTCCCCTAACATAAGATTATAATATTTAATTGTTTATGCTTTGTGAAAGTTCTAGATTGTGTAGAAATAATGCAACTGTTTTATTTTACTTTATAGTTTAATATCTGAGTCACTTGGAGAGAAGATAAGGAGAAGAATGAAAAAAGCTACTTACATCCAGTATATTGAATTTATGTAGCCTGATTTATTTGGCACAGTTTTAAGGTCACTATTGAACCACAATTGTACAAGTATCCACCTTCCTCTGTTTCTTGAGGAAGAAGACATGGACCCTGGGAAAGAAATAACTAAGTGAATATTGTGTCAAGATTTGGGTTACATGATTTATTTCTTTGATTGATTATGTGCCATCAGTTTAGGATCAACCATTATCACATAGATATAATTATTTTACTATATGAAAACTGCTCTATTAATCTGAAACACTTTGTTTAAATAAAAAAAACATCCTGCAATAGTAACAGATATGCAAATTCAGATAGTTAAGGAAACTCAGAGCAGTCTCCACAAATATATTCGCCCAAAGTGGAAAGCAAAATTAAATTCATTATTCCACCTTAATTTGTAGACAAGCTGCTCTTATCTTGGCATCAACAATTGGTGACCTTTCAAAGTTTGTTAATAAATGGCCCTCTTATAATGTCAAAGCACTTAATCGATATCCGCAGTCAAAGCTCTTCGTAAGACAATACCACATTACACACAAAAGCCATCTGTGGGTTTTGGGTCTTCTGCATTAGAAATATTAGCTCACAAATCAATTTTTTTTTGTGTGTGTGTGTTTTAAGCCATCAAGTTTCCATTTCTTGCACTTTTCAGTTGCAGATATAAAATCTACAATCTAGGACTGAAAACATGTTTACGGGTTCTATCTAAGGTATCAGGCGATTTAATCTGTTGAAATTTGGACAGATATCATTTCCCCTGTTACCAGCTCTAGGTTTCAAAATACTTTCAGGGAGAAACAGTAGATAAAACATGTTTTGATTCCGGTCTGCCCCGGTGGAGGAGAAGCGGTCGGGACTCCGGCGGCTGTAGCCTCGGATTCTCGTTTGGGGGCACAGCAGTGCCCTAGGATGGCCCATAGAGGCATCCGAAGAGAAAGTGCAGCGAAGGACAGGACGGCAGTTCTGTTCCAGGAACTCGCTTCAAGCCTCCAATCTCTGGTGGGGAGTTCGGCATATGGCGCTATTTTGGGGCAGACCAGAATGCAAACGGCTGTAACAACAAGCCGTGATGCAATTGACAATGCAAGAGAAGAACAAAGAAACGGAAGTTAAAATTTGGATTTACTTTACTATATCGATCCAGTCTGTTAAGAAGATTTAAATTTTATAACCTCTTGTGAAATTCTTGCCCAAAGAGAAGAGACTCTATGAAATAAACCCCGTGAGGACTAAGGAAAGGCAATCAAAATGTAAGGGGAATTAAAAAAGATTAAGAAGAAAAATTAAGTATAATGAAAAGAAAAGAAAAAACTGTCTGTACTAAATAATGAACAATTGTAAATTAAGCTTGAAATATAAACCCAGTTGACAGGAGACAAGATGAACTGATATAGATGGGTGACGTAAACATCAAAAAAAGGGGGGGATTTGTTAGGGTTATATGGGTTGTGATCCCTTTAAGAACCCTACTGGTTGGTTTACTGAATGGCTGACGAGCTGAACCAAGCTGAGCCACACCTATTGCAATTAGACCAGCACCTAGAGTATATAAGCAGCAGACTTAAACTCACTCTCACTCTCGCTTTGTGACTCTCGCTTTGTGATCGACATCACTGCTTTGGTTCCTATATTGCTGTTTATTGCTGGCCAACTTTGTTGGTGAAGATACTGCAAAAACAACTTGCTAACTGGGTTAGTAGAAGGACTGCTTGACTGTGTTTTGATAACTGGACTGTTGACTTCGAGATTGGACTGTGTTTGACTACTCTGGGTATAAAGGCTTTTTATACTTAACTGCAGCCTGTGCTTGTGTAATACTGGCTTACACCGCAACTTTCTGATACAGACGTTTTAGTTCTACACACCATCCTTGCAACCAAGGAACCTATTTGTGGCCAATATTGGTTATAAGCCAGGGGTGCCTGACAGTTTGGACTGCGTGGATACCTATTACCCCAAGTCCCAGTGCCTTAAACTAGTAGAGTTGGTCGGTTGGTCCAGACGATTGTGATTGGGAGGTTTCCCTTGAAGGTCTTGTAGTCACTGATATGCTGAGGTGCCCTTGAATCAGAATGGAGTTCCCCTGATAGTCCTTCAGCATCGTTGTAGTCCTCTTGATGCTTGTTTGATGTAGTTGCGGTTTTGCTGCTTTGATATCATGCCAGGACATGATTGTGACCGCTGATCCGGTGTCCAGTTCCATCTGGCAGAGCTTCCCCCCAATCTCGACGGTGATCATAAATTTTTGCATTTCTGTGGTGCTGGTCTTGGATACCAATGTGTGATGTGTGTATAAGGGGCGGTTGTCATGTCATATGGTCTCATGGTGGCTTCTGTTAGACCGTCCTAGGTAGTATCTGCTGTGGTCGCCGGATGGTTTGTGGGTTCTGTGGTATGGCGAATGTTTAGAGTCGCCTGATGGATTCTGGTCCCTGTGACGGGGTGATTGCTCAACTGATCAGCACATCTTGTCTATGCGGCCCTTCTTGCCGCACTTGTGGCAGAAAGTGTCTCGGAAATGGCATGTGGCCCTTGTTTAGTCCCCTCTGCATCCTGGGCAATGCTGACTGGTCTCTCTGTTCGCTTAAATATGCAATGGACCTGTTTGTTGGCGTCACTTCTGGAGTCCTCTTTGCTTTGATGGCTCCAGTGCACTTCTTGGGATTTGGCTGGGGGCTCCGCTTCCGGAATCTTGGTTTGCTGGGCAGCCATCATGTTGATTGTCTCAGCCATGCGGGCTTCTTCAATGGAATGGCTGTTTGCAGATTTATTCCGTTGACCATCAGCCTTTTCTGTAGGGCTTTATCCCTGAGGCCCCAGATGAACTGGTCTAGCAGAATCTCGTTTAGTTCAGGTTATTCACAATGGACCCCAATTTCCCGGAGGCACTCATGAATGAATTAATATCCTCTCCGGCCCTTTGCATAAGGTGACGGAGCTCGAATCTCCTGACCATATTTGCTGGGGCTGGGGTGAAGTGGTTTTTGAGGGCTTCCTTGAGGTCCTTCCATGGTATTGTGTATGAGGGGTTGGATGCCATGATCATGCGTGCTGCATTGAATACCACCAGCCTGCCCTAGTTCAAAAATAGCGTCCACATTCTCAGGTCCAAGAGGTTGGCTAGGTCGTTTGATCGGATGTAGCACTTGAATTTTACCATGAACGCCTCCTAAGATTCCTCTGCGGTGTGGAGTTAGGTTTGAGATTGCGATGGCCATGGTTCACTTATGATGGGTTGGTATTTGAATTTGCCACTTTTGGTTGCTTCTGCGGGTTCACTTGGTCAAGTCTGTTTGATTGTGCAGTCCTCATCTGCTGCTGCCTTTCTTGGTTGACTGTTCTTTTGGCTAGTCACGTCTGTGTTGCGTTGGCTACTCGGTTGCTGTTGTTAGCGGTTTGAGTCGGCTTTTGCTCTTTCTGCCTGTGTGCCTGCTGTTCCATGGCCCCACTTTGTCACCAGTGTTGGATCCGAAAATTGGAGGTTTTCAGGAATGAGGTGGAGGCAGATTAAGTTGAACACCTTTATTGGTTATGGTTGAAACTCCAGTAACTGACCATGCGGTCAGGCAGGCTGCCCCTTATATAGGAATTCAATTGGGCAGCCTGCCAATTGGTGGCAGTGAGTATTCCTGCGCCTGAGGATTCCTGCCCCGGACACAACAAAATCCACATAAACAAGACAAGCAGTTTCCAAGGTTGCCTTCGTAGGGAGGCCCAACAAGGGAAGCAAAGTTGAGACAAGTCCTATTTTAATTGTTCACCCTTTCTTCTCAAAATGTTCCTCCAACTTATTCTGGCATCTTAATGGAGTACAATGTTCATGTTGCTGGTTTAAATGCCTGTAAGCCGCCCTGAGTCCCTCGGGAGAAGGGTGGGGTATAAATAAAATTATTTATTTATTTATTTATTTACAAGTATTTGTATGCCCAACACACATACTGTACCTGCATATCCTGGAGATAGTTTTTCTTTTTTTTTTTACATTTTCTTTTCTTTCTTTTTTAACATTTTCTGTTGACATGTTTTCTACTGTGAGATATCTTGAAATATTTGTACTGAAGGGCATGTTAAATTTCTTAATTATTGTGTCACAACTATTTAGCATGACTAACTACTGATGTCGCTATGCACTGTGCAGCCACAGGAAGAATGTCAGATTCTTCTAGGAGATTCACCAGTGCAATGTGCTTCCTAGAACCTTTTGATATTCCAAAATCTCCCACAATACATGGGAACTCTCTGGCAAATGTCCAACATCCAGCTGAATGAAAAGTGATGTGTAAGTTTCTCTAAGGTAGGAAGTTGGCAAACCACTGTTTTGCTTTGTTTTGCCTCTCTTTCTGGGAATAAAGATGGATGGGATCCATTTCAGTTTTGCTCTGTTTTTCATCTTTCAAAGAAGAGAAGACTCATCCTATTTTTTTGTATTTTCTCAGAACTCTTTTTTTAAAGTTTGCATTTAACAGAATAACAGAGTTTGAAGGGATCTTGGAGGTCTTCTACTCCACCCCCCTGTTCAAACAGTAGGCAAATGATTGTCCAATCTCCTCTTAAAAACCTCCAGTTTAGGAGCACCCATGATTTCTGGAGGCAAGTTGTTCCATTGATTCATTGTTCTCACTGTCAGGAAATTTCTCCCTGGTTCTTAGTTCTCTTAGTTGCCTTTCTTCTTGATTAGTTTCCATCCATTGCTTCTTGTTCTGCATTCAGGTGCTTTGGGGAATAAATTGACCGACCTCTTTGTGGCACCCCCTTACAGAATTTAAATATACTGAATTTAAAATATGATTTGACACTTGCATTTATTGTACAGCTCTGTGTGTACTTTTTCAGTAATTAAATACATTTTTGTAAGCACACTTCTTAAAGAGCATATTTCTATATTATTTTCACTAATACCCATGCTTTCCTTTAAAGCTATGCATTTGTGTGTGCATTTTATAATGGGAGAACCTCATCCCCCCCCCCAAAAAAAAATCAGAGTGCGGGGGAGTGCAGATTCTGAAGGCCATCTGTGCTGCAGCATGGATATGACTTCAGAAGTAAGAAAATGCAAAAGTATATGTTAAAATATGAAGTGATCAATTTCCTGTCCCTCCTCCTTTGCTTCGTACCCCAGAGCTACATCACCCTATTCCTCCTGGGAAGCCATTGAGGCAGGAATGAGATTCTTTCAGCAGGGCCTACTGGCTCATAAATCCTGCTTCCTGGGATGTACCCAATCTGGCATTGCATTCTTCTGCTGGCAAGTGGTTGCATTTTTTCCCTTCGTGTTTTTAGCATCGAAGAGAATATCTGATGCCGACTATGAAATAACGGAGGGAGCCTTATGCTGACCTCAAGCTGCTTTTTTCTATTTTTATCCTTGAAGCTAACAAGAAAATGGATCAATTCCACACGTTTTAGTTAAGATATGCAAATAAGACATTTGAGTGGGGAAAAAAGGAGCTGTTATCAAGCCAGACGATGGGCAATTTCGGCTGCTGTTTGAGATTTTGGGGCTGGGGCAATTTTTTTGGGGGGGGTGTTCTGTGGCCCATAGAATATCAATTGCAGCGATTTCACTATGAGTGAGAGATGCCACCAATGTTATATGACCTGATCTGGGGATAATTGACTAGGTTTAAGAGTTGGCGTCATTATGGAGACTCCATACCAGCATTTCACTGTTGGTTCTTACCCCAAATTGTGAAAAAAAACCCACAACACTGAATAATGCCAAATCAGAAATTTGGCTATTGAATTTTGTCGATGCAGTCTGGAAATGCCCCTAAAATAGGACTCAAGGCTTCTATGTCCCTGTCTATTTTTAGGCAGCACCTATCTTCCTTCCCAAGCAGAAGTCTTTCCTATCTCTTTATACTTGCCTTTTTAATGTGGAGATCCTAGAGATTAACAGGGTTATCTAAATTAGACAATGACAACTTGCTAAGCACGTACAGGCAGGTCAAGCTAAGCAGTAGAGGCAAAATATTCAGATGTGGATTCCTGAAATGAGGATTTTGCTACTTCCCAAGCTTAGTTCCGTCACTAATAAGCTAATAAGCTAGAAATGGTCATCAGAGACTCCCTTTCTTTCTTTGCCAGCTTGCAAACCTTCTTGCTACTTAGATTTATATAGTGCTACACAATGCTTTACAGCACGCTCTGAGTGGTTTAATGTGTCAGCATATTGCCCCCAACAATCTAGGTTCTCATTTTATTGACCTGGGAAGGATGGATGGCTAAGCCAACCTTGATCGAATTCCAGGCTGTGAGCAGAGTTAAAATGCAATGCTGCATACTAAGCACTGCATCACCAGGCTGCTAACATCAGTAGCTTCCAAATATGAGAGAGAGGGAGAGGGAGAGAGAGAGAGAGAGAAAAGAAGAAGAAGAAGAAGAAGAAGAAGAAGAAGAAGAAGAAGAAGAAGAAGAAGAAGAAGAAGAAGAAGAAGAA
>JANHFO010009429.1:121343-140411 GCA_032468095.1 Pareas carinatus | reverse complement strand
TAAATGACCAATGTTTGCCTACCCCTTCTCTATGGTAACAAAAAAACAAAACAAAATCACCTGTAGTCTGGTAGCATCTTTTACAACTAATACATTTTATTAAAGTCATACGGTTTCATGAATTGCAGCGCACTTCATAAGTTGTTCATGCCTATACCTTTCAATAAAATTCGTTAGCTGGAAAAGATACCGTACATCTGCTGATTTTTTTATTCTAATACGTTATAAAGAAATTTAGAAAGTTGAACTGGATTATTTTTTTAAAAAAAGGTTGGAATTGAGATTTTGCTTATAGGATATTTGATTTGAAGTTTGCTGCTCCTTTTCCACTTAGATTTTCAAAAATATATTCAAAATTCTCACATAGAATGTTAAGCTTTTTTTAAAAGCAAGGCAGGTATAAAACTACCACAGTTAAATTAATGCAGCAGCTCTTTTATTTCCTGTATGCTTATTCTCTTTCGAACGTGTGCTCTCCTATATTATTATGTAATACAGTTTTTTGAATATTTACTTACAAGAAACCCCATGCAATTCAACAGGGCTTCTAGCATTCTGCCTTGTGTCACCTGAGGATATACACATAATATACATGCAATAATGCAACATTTCCTTTGCAGAAACAGTAAAGTTTAAATGAGGAAGTGATTCCACCCCCCCTTAAACTTCTAATCTGGTAACATATCTTTTACATGTGGTGTTTCTTTTTTTAAAAAAAAAGACCTAAGGTTTGAGTGGATCAGGTTCATTTCACCAGCAGGACACAGAAAGACGCTGAATTTGTGAACTACATTTCCCATCAGGCGGTAAGATAACTAGAAAAGGTGGGAGGAGAATATAAAGAAAGCTGTACCTGTTCACCCAGGTAAGACAAAAGGGTGAATAAGAGGTGAACTGACGCTTAAAGAAGCAAGGATCCTGGTGCTTCGGGATGTAATTTATGTTGAGTATTTAAAGTTTTACTTTGTTGTTGATACTCGTTGGGTTTTGCGGCGGCGGGGGAAGGGATTTTGTGAAAACAGGTTGCCAAAAACAGGAAAGGTAGAAAAAGAAAGCAAGGATAGTTTCGATGATTAATGTTGATAATGGGAAACAGTCTACTGTGTTTATTTTTGGCTGGCTAAAGACTGAAGTCAGTGCGTATATATATCACCATGTGACAAGCCTACAAAGGAAAGATGCCAAAAGGAAGGAAGGAAAGGAGTGAAAACCTATTTTCTTTTCCTGCCCTTAATGGTGATTTACGTTCACGTCCTTTGAACCAGCTGCCTTTTGCACGTGCAAAGATTTAACGGAAGTATGGAATCTTCAGAAAGCAATCTCTATTCTCCAGGATTTTCACGGTGAAGAAATTATCTGTTTGGATAGGTATTGCGGCTGTGCAGCAAACATTATTATTCAGAGACCAGCGTGTTTTGCTTTTTATTGGGCCGAATGTCTGTATTTATTTCGGCATGGGAAGCTAGAAGATCAAGATCAAGCAGTTGGAGCCGAGGGCAAAATTGTATCAGATAACTGAGTAGCTAAATCGCTTGCTGCATCGCCATCAGAAGCTTGTGTAAGAGACAGTCTACTCTTACATTCAAAGCTCAAATGATTAGAGGAAAGGTACTCCTTTTTGTGAAACTTTCCGTCTCTGATTTCCCCATTTTAACCACTTGTGGTTTCCCAATGTACTTTTAATAAGCTTCTGCTCATATCCTGAGCATCTAACCACAGTCAACTCAGGCAAGGGTAGACAGCCTAGGACCCACAACCAACTTTGGTGCCCCCCTCCAGATTGTAGCATGACTGTTTTGTTTTTTTTCCTAGAAGGCCTTTCCAGAAATTCCCCATATTTGCTAAGTAAAAACAGTGAATCACAGTAGTCGACTACTTTTAATTCACAGTGTGCCAAGGTAGACCCAAGTGTATGCTAAGAGGATAAAGAATCTTTAGCACAGATAATGTGAAAGGGAGTAACTTTACTCATTTGTTTTCTAGTCTATAGGATGTTTTTTTTCTGCTCAGGCCATTTTTCTACAACACTGTGATGGTATAAGCCTTATTTTGCTCCCATTTTTAAGGATTTTTAATGGCCTCAGCTTGCCTACCGAAGCCATCAATTGCACTGGTCTGCCAGTTGGAAGGGACCTCAGAGGTCTTATAGTCCAACCCCCTGCCCAAATTTGAAACTCTATATCATTTCGGACAAATGCTTGTCTAATCTCTTCTCTAAAACTTTCAGTGTTGGAGTACCCACAGTTTTTGGAGGCAAGCCATTTCACTGATTGTTCTAGCTGTCAGGAAATTTCTCTTCATTCTAGGTCAGCGTCCCACAGCCTTTTGGGTTCCATGAAAAATTGTTTTTCCGTGTTCCAGAGAGGGCATGGTTTGGCATGCTGCCTGCATCCCGTGAATGGGGCTTGGCTTGTTTTCATGGCCCGGTTGCTGGCATGCCACGTACTGTTTCACGGACTGGGGGTTGGAGGGTCTCCTGTTCTAGGCTGCTTCTCTCCTTGATTAGTTTCCCTCTGTTGCTTCTTGCCCTGCCTTCAGGTGCTTTCGAGAATAGGTTGACCCCCTAACTCTGCAGTGCTGGTGCGATATCTGACTGAAAGTGGATTATTGTTCTTCTATTACATGTTGAAATGGAGGTATCAAGAGCAGCTGTCTGTATTCCTCACAACAACTGCCCATAGTTTTCAGACAGGACTCTTGTTTTAGGTTGGACCACAGCATTAGTCAGTCCCAGATAGCATTGTTGGATGGTTATCAGGGCCTGGCTGGATAGAAGTATTTTTAAACAGTGTCCACAATGCTACATGAAACATTAAGGAACTGCATCTGTTCTGCTGATTCTGATGTATAGGACAGGAAAAGGAAAAGAGAAGCAGTTGTGAAAATCAGAGGTTAGTTACAGAGTTAACAAGTGAATAATATCTCAGCTTTCTAAATATCTGAGGAGGTGGAATGGCTACCCAGTATCTCTTTGGCTGGACCTTGTCACTTTGATCTTGTTCGGTCTCCCAGGATCAGTCAATAGATTTATTTTTTAACCTTCCTTTTTAAATTTTTATGATTCTCTATAATGCAGATCAAGGTCTGTTTCCTTTTAAAAAAAGCTAAGGAGATCTAATGTGGTTCTGCTGAGTTTGCTATCTCATTTTTCTCTTCTAGAAAAGAAAGCCAGAGCTATTTCACCATGAAATATTTATATTCTCTGCAATAAAAGGTTTTTTTTTGCCAATAATAGATAAAGGAATCTTTGGGACAACTTTTGTGACCGGTTTATTACAAACAGTAACAACAACAGCAGTACTAGGCTCTTTTAAACTTTTCATATTTGCTAACACTCTCAAACTATTTTTGAGTATCTTTCTCAACAGACTTTCCCCATTACTGAGCTGAAGTGCTATATTCCCCTATCCTGAAACTAGTTTTTGGTGCTGAATGTTAGTTGTCTAATGATAAGGAGAGTTCTGTGGAGAATCACATGTAAAAAAACAACACCCATCTCCTGAGTATGTCTTCTTGAATACCATGAAAATGGGCCCTGCTTCATGATCCATTATGAAAGAGAATAAGGAGCAGGATCTCCTAAGTGGTGGCAGCAGTATAGTACAATATTCTCATCTAATAAGTTTGTTTTTGTGTCTTCTTACTATATAGCTGTGTCTGTCTTCTAAAAATAAATTCCCAAGCAAAGCACATTGGCTGAGGCAATGGCGAACCTCTTCCAAAATCTTGCCAAGAAAACTGCAGAGGCTCTCAGTTCAACACAGATTTGAAGGCACGAAACAAAACAAAAATCCTGATGTATTTAATATATGCTGGGGATGGGGAGTTTATCCAATTGTATCATTTCATTTACCATAAATGGGAAAAGCTACAATCTTATTTAAAGATTCCTATTAAAGAGAAGGTTAAATTTTGGTAAACTTTGGATTTTGCAAGCAGTAGGCTAAAAGGCTTGGCTTCTTCAACGTACCACTGCAGTAGCCTGTAGAGCCTCTTTCTAAAGATGATGGAACTCAACAAGAGAGAGTTGAATTGCTACACAATTTTGCAGCTAGGAAAGCAACCACACTGGAAGAATGGTGGAAACCCTCTGGCGCACCCCATCTTCACCATTTTTGCTACAGGTGCTTCTGGTGTAGTGAAATTTTTCTGTTGGCTTTAGGAATACCAATTGTCCTTGGTTAATGATGGTAATTATGACCAGAATTTCTGTTAAGTGATGCAGTCATAAAGCATGATATCACATGACCATGCTACTTAGCATTCGAAGTTCCAGCAGTCCCTGGGTAACGTTGTTTAATGAGAACCATGTGGGCCTTTAAGTGAAGACCTCATGTGATTGACTTCCATATTTCTGCCAGCTTCCCCACTGAATTTGCTTGTGGGAAGCTGGCAAGGAAGGTTGCAAATAGCATTCCCATGACTGAGAGAAATCTAAGCAGGTTGCTGAGCACTTAGATCCACAATCATGTAACCAGAAGGGTGCTCCAGTGGCCAGAACATCAAGGGCTAGTCATAAGTACCACTTGCTCCTCATCCTCACAAGTTTGATCTGTCATTGAATAAGTGGTTGCTAAACAAGGATCACCTTTGGTAGCCAAGAAGACTGTTTTACAAAAACACTGCATCTGCTAAGTCAAAAGAGGAATGCATCGCTTGGGTGCAGTACCCAATTATCAAAACCATTTAAATGACTTATAATTTAATTAGGTTTTAAAGTTTGTGTTCGTTTGTTATTGGCATTCATCTCCCCCTCCCCGTTACTCTAGGGCCAAAGTTCTCAAATCTCTAGAATATCATGGCCTTCACCAGTTTAGAGATGGATGATGCCTTTGACTACTTGTTCAAGATCATTCTGATTGGAGACTCAAATGTGGGGAAGACGTGCGTGGTCCATCGTTTCAAGTCAGGACAATACCATACAAAGCAGCAGAACACTATTGGGGTTGACTTCACAGTGCGTTCCCTGGAAATTGATGGCAAGAAGGTGAAGGTGAGCGATATAGTCCTCTTTTGTGTCTTTGGATGAATGATAGGGTTTTTTCACCCAGCCATTAGTTTCACACTTCTCATCTGCACTTTCATGCCATGAATGTCTTCATAGCTGCTCCCTGGGCTTTGGCTAATGAGAAAGGAAAAAAGGCAGTTTAACTGGGCTGTGGAGGAGAGGCACAACTTGAATTCCAGTCAATGTCTCATCCTCATTCTTATAACTTCAATGATTGGGGCCAAGAAAACAGTAAGTGCATGTCGAAGCATTCCTAAAGAGCAGGAAAGGGAATAAACCATGGCTTCATCATGTCTTGGATGGAGAAAATCCCAGGAGTTGGGAAATCATATGAGGCAGGAGCTCCGGGCAATCATTTTCAAGATGCGGAGAAGGCACTGTAAAAATAATTTGGCAGCATCTTTTCCACAGCAACAGTTGGGATAATATTTGGTTATTCCCAAACATCTGGAGTACACAAGTCAGGAAAAGCTTTGAATACAGATATATATCATAGAACATAGAATAATAGAGTTAAAAGGGACCTTGGGGGGTCCAACTTCCTGCTTCAGCAGGAGACCCCATGCCATTACAGAGAAATGGCTGTTCAGTCTCGTTTTGAAAGCCTCCAGTGATGGAGGACCCACAACTTCTGATTCCATTGGTTAATTGCTTTCACCATTAGGACATTTCTCCTTAGTTTCTTGGTTGCTTCTCTCCTTGGTTAGTTTCCAACCATTGCTTTTTGTCTTATTTTTGATGCTTTGGAAAGTTTGACCCCCTCGTCTTTGTAGAAGTCCCTCAAATTTTGGAACAGTGCTATCACTTGCCTGAGAATAGGTGTGTTAGGGAATTTACTGTAAATATAGTTACACAAGACTGAGATTCCAAGGTTGGTCAAATGAGGACCCAGATTGTTGAGTGCAATATGCTGACCGTGTAATCCGCTTAGAAGAGTGCTGTAAAGCACTGTTAAGCGGTATATAAGTCTAAATAATAAATAAATAGACGACTTGTGGCTGAGCAAGTTTGTATCATTTAGGTGTTTTGAGAGACTGTTCCTGATTCTGCATGCATTTCCTTTCCTCCCAATTTCAGATACAAGTGTGGGATACAGCAGGCCAAGAACGCTTCCGAACAATAACTCAAAGTTATTATCGCAGTGCTCATGGTGCTATTCTTGCCTACGATATAACCAGAAGATCTACATTTGAGTCTATTCCTCATTGGATTTATGAAATTGAAAAATTTGGTGCAGCAAACTTGGTCTTAATGTTGATTGGTAAGTTCTGAAGTCTATCCGATCTCTGCCCTTCTTAGTTCGAAAGTTTGAGAGTTATTTCTAACAGAAAGGGAGGAAAACAGTACTTGTTTTACTGAAACAGAAATGGTGGGCAAGAAATATGGAAAGACCTATATAAGCATCGTAAGAGAAGATTTATTTCCCAGTTATTGACTTAGTGTGTTAAGAGATGCAGTTCTAAGTTTACCTTATTAGCACATGAATCCTCTTAGCTCCATAGTAATAAATTCTACTAAAATCAAGTTGATGTATTATTTGTCAATATATTAAGAATTATAATGAGTCTATTGTTCAACCTAGACAATTGGGGGAAATAGCAGCATCGTTTGTGGTGAAATATGAATGTCCAATAATTATCATATGAATTGCCCAAGGGCAGCCCTAATATTAGGTAGAATGAGGTCATTTTGGTAGATGAATCAGGACAGTAAAATAAAAATAAAATATTGTTAATCTGAAAGCAGAACTCTTCAGGCAAGAGAAGAAAACTTCCTCCATTAAATTAGATATTATAGCTGTCTTGTGACTAGATAACGAAGGGACCAAATGCTGCTGCATAAAAGACACCGGGCTAGCCCTCCATTTTATGGAGTAAGCAACTGTTTGGATTGATCAGCGGAGGTTGCTAATGAATTCGAGCAAAGTTCTCTCTATACTCCCAACTATTCTCTAGAGCAGTCTACTGTATTTAAAAAACATACAGCTCTCTAAAGTACAGGTAGTCTTCGACTTACAACAGTTCATTTAGTGACCATTTGAAGTTACAATGGCACTGAAAAAAGTCACTTATGACCATTCTTAGCACTTAGGACATTGCAGCATCCCCATGGTCATGGGATTAAAATTCGGATGGTTGGCAACTGACTCGTATTTATGATGGTTGCAGTGTCCTGGAGTCATGTGATCACCTTCCGTGACCTTCCAACAAGCAAAGTCAATGGGGAAGCCAGATTCACTTAACGATCTTGTCACTCAATGAACAACTGCAGTGATTCACTTAACAATTGTGACCATAAGTCAAGGGCTACTGTACCTGTATTGCATTGCCTCATCTGGCCACTCCTGTTTGTTGGCCCTGAGTGGTCCTCAGCACAAGGCAGGCTATCGCCACAGCTGTTCAGAGTGCAGCATCTTGAGAACTCCTCAACGTAGACACCTGTGAGAGCTTTAAGTGACAGCATGGGTGTCATGCTACGATGACTGTGTGACTTTGCATCCGTTGCACACACAACTGCTTATGAAATTTTTATGAAATAATTTTATGACATGTCATCAAGGTTTGTGCTGCCCATGATCCTCAGAGTAACACTCTTAAAGCTGCTGACCAACAGGAGAGAAAGTGTGTTATTGGAGTAGGACCATTGTGGAGCAAGGAGATGGCATAAAAATGATATGCTTCTTGATTTGCTTTATAGCTTTCCCCCTCTGCTTCATTTATTTGCCCCAACTATCCACTGGAAATCTAAAAATGGTTTTAATCCAATTTAAAGGGAACAAATCAGATGAATCAGAGAAACGTCAAGTCCTGTTTGAAGATGCTTGCACGTTGGCAGAGAAACATGGTCTTCTGGCTGTACTGGAGACATCAGCCAAGGAGGCCCAAAATATTGATGAGGTTTTTGTCTTGATGGCTAAGGAACTGATGGCTAGGAATACCTTACAACTTCATGGGGAGAATGGAACTTCACATAACATCCATCTAGACGCTAGGCCAGTGGTGGTTTTACAGACTGAGACATCCAACTGCTCATGTTGATAGAAGGCTACACATTCCAGCGCTTTCTCTTCCATTACAAGAATTTCCATGTTGTCTCACTGTATCATCCAGATGCCATGCCGTTGTTACTGAATGCCATTCTTTGGAAATAGAATGCTTCTTGTTTCCACTGGTCAGCAACAGACTGCAATGGGCACAAACCAGCACTGGATGAAGAACCTTTTTTTTTTTTGACAGATATGACCTGATGCAGAGAAGATTGTCTGTGAATACTTCTGATAAGCCATTTGTTTCTATAAGTATTTGGCTGTTTTTCACTGGTGGCTATGAAAAAAAAATGGTCGGTTTCTTGTACTGTATATACTGTGTTTTGTTCAGGGATGATTGAGTTGTTGATAACAATTGAGGCGAATTATTGTGGGTAAATACTGAGGTGCTTTTTTTAAAAAAAAAATGTCTAAGCAAGTACAAAACAAACTCTGTAGTACTTTGGTACCTATCTAAGAAATGCCTCTGTCTAGTCAGTTTCCTATCTCAGATTGCTATAACAATGTCTGTTTAAATCGATGTTTGACAAAGTAATCTTGTTTAGTGTTTGTTTTGGCTTCCTTAACAGTTCACAGATTACCAGTGAATGATTGTGATGGTCAAGCGATATACCGAAAAGTGTGCATAGAGAATATCCTATAGTGAAATTAAATGTTGATTTCAGTTATGTCATTGTTTTCCAGCATGTGTAACAACTACTTAAGAGATGGTTTCACAAAACAAAGACTTAGTATCGCCAGTGCTATTTTTGTCATAGAACGCATAGAACGGCTTAAATACAATAAATTAAATTTATGTTAAGAACAGTATATATAATTTTTTTTAAATAAAAGATTAACGAGATGTGAGTTCCGGCACCTTTTTTCTTACAAAAAAAGCACTGAGTATAGCTATATAGACCACTTCAGAAATATACTGAAACTACATTACTACTAAAGTAATGTGTTTTTACCAGTTACCATAAATATGATGAACTATATACTGTACTGTAGCTTTTTTTAATAATAGCACTTAGTAGCTTTTAATATTTATCATAATTTATTAGTAAATTTTCAGTAAGTTTCAAAATTACTGGAAGGCATTTGTCAATGTACAGCATTGCAATAGCTTAGTCATAATTTTTTTATTATTTGATTATGGGAAGGCTAGTCTCATTGGCCATGGTATTAATAATCAAAGAACTGAGTATTTCTTTGGGTGTTTGTGATTTTTTTGTCTTGCATTCCCAATTGCAATTCTAAATTTATTTCTTAAAGTAGAAAGAGAGACTATGAGTTTTCTATTTTGATTAAGTGCTTTTTGTGCTTGCCAACTTGATAAAAAAGCATTGAGGGAAGAAATGAAATAATCACTAAATCAGCTCTGCAGATATGTTAGGCATTCTGGGACTTGTAGTTCCAACACATCTGGTTGATATGAGTTTGTCTCTGTACAGTGTTGATGCTTTAATCTTTGGTTTAAATTCAAATTCCTTTTCATTATACTCAGATTTACATTTTAATAATGTAGGAAAATTGAGCATGAATTTATTGATGCTTTATTTCCCATTACCCATGCCCAAGAATTTGTTGCTGCATTGTCCAGTTTTAAAGTGGGAAGGTTGGTTCTCTAACTAGCATTGAATAATTAGTAGTGATACATATTTGAAGGCTTTTCCTTCCATTTATGGTTTTAAAATAAAATGAATAATGTAATAAATAAGGGACTTTTCTATTATTGTTGAAATATGTATTGTTATAAGAATAAACTAAGAATGAAATCCATAATGTGGGCCAGATACTCAAATACATGGTACTTGGGTCGATTTATACATGCCACGCTATAGGTTCTATTACATGATTTGCTAAATAAGACATAATTGATTGGATTATAAAATAAACAAAAATATGTGCCAGTGTGTTGTACAAACCTAGCAAGCGTGGTTAGTTTAGAATTGAATATGCAGTAGGAGCCCAGCTAATTGGTTAAATCAGTAAAGCTTAATTTATTTATTTATTATTGAGACTTATATACCGCTTAACAGTGCTTTGCAGCACTCTCTAAGCGGTTTACACAGTCAGCCTATTGCCCCCCAACAATCTGGGTCCTCATTTTACCGACCTCGGAAGGATGGAAGACTGAGTCAACCTTGAGCCCGTGAGAATCGAACTGCTGAACTTTTGATGGCTAATGGCAGACGGCAGTCAGTAGAAATAGTCTGCAGTGCTGCTTTTAACCACTGCACCATCCTGGCTCCCTATCCTGGAATGGTCATTAAATGAATTGTTGTAAGTCAAGGACTACCTGTCTGCACAGAGCTCTTCAGTGTTGCAGGCTGATATAGAAAGATGAAGAAAGCAGTCTTAAGAATAAGAAACAGGATAGTTTCTCTAACCACCAATAACCTTGCCTGCAAAGAGAGGCTACCACGAAAACCACTTAGCCTAGATTAGACCACGGGGGAGAATAAAATGTGCTGCATCACCTGCTAGCTTCTTACAAGACTAGGCCCTAGACTAGATATTCCGCACAAAGGACTTTCCCCAAGATTGCACGCATGTAATTCTAGGAGAAGGCAGGAGTGGGGAGGAGTCTGGATTGGGGATTAAAGTCAGGGGGTGTTATCAAGGAACTAGGGGAAAGTTGAATATGGAAAATGGCCTGGAACATTTCACTGATAGAGAGAGCTGGTGGGTAATTGTAACCTGGCCATTGTAAAGAAAGGATAATGGTTTGTGGGATACTGGGCCCCCTTCGTTTCCGGTAATATACTCACTAAAGAAATCAAGGTGACTGCGTGTCAGTACCCCCTCCAAATTCTGTAGCTGCTACAGAAAATGGTAGATGCATACCCAAGTACACATTGAAATACATCTTGCTCTTTGAATCAGAATAACTGCACAGTCCTAATATCTACCGCCCAGATTTTGACCTTAGATAAAAGTGCTGACCTAGAATGTGTCAAACAAAAAAAAGTTCGGTGCCCTCAGACTTTTAAGGCACCAGGGACCGGTTATGTGGAGGGAGGTTTCTCCACAGAGTGAAGGGGATGTGGTTTTGTGGGCTGCCTGCACCCCGCCAATGAGACTTTGCTTATTTGCATGGCCCAGTTTCTGGCATGCCGTGGACTGCTTCCAGTCCATGGACTGAGGGTTGTGGACCCCTGACCTAGCTGACAAAAGAGTGATGTGTTCACCTCTTCCAATCCTGTATTCCATGAGATGCACCAGGCTAGAATTAGAGACTGGGGAGATGCAAAGGTCTATAGGAATTTCATCCCAAAAACCAAATGCCCCAATCAGCAAGTGTTGCTATGTTAGGGTGGCCAGGATGTGGTAGGCTATCCTATTAGCGGGCCATTCGCCCCACTGTCTGAGAGCTTAAACATAGAGACCTTAGAAGAATTCATAAACAGCCCACTACCAGATCCACCTGTCGCCAGAGCAATTCCAGATGGAATCCATTGCTTCTGAGCAAAAGAGAACTCGCTTTAACCCCATTATATCATCCAGGCAGGAGAAAGAGGCAAAGAGTTTGATTTGAATATAAATAGGCATGGCATTTGCTGCATAGCACTTGACGGAATTCCTTTGTCATCGTTTCTTTAGCTTTTCTGCAGTTAGTCAATTCTCTCCGTTTTTGTGTCCTTGGAAATCTATTATTGCAATTTCTCATCTGGTTACCCATGAGATGTCTGGCATGACCTGCACGCCCAAAGGAGATCCTGTAGTCAAAAACTTAATTTGATCAATGTTTAATTAAATGAGATTAAAATTAGGTAAACTTAGCACAGTTCCTCATTCTGTATTTAATCATTGCTTCCTTCACGTTAAAAGTTATTTGATGGTCAGCTGTTGGAAGGCTTTCAGAGGTTTCACACATCCTTGGGGATCTCAGGGTGTCTGATACAGCTCCATTTGAACGATCGCCCTATTCAAGTCAGGTTTAAAGATAAGAGCCATCATCAGGAAAAACAGGAGCTTTGAAGTTATTCATCAGTGAACACATGGAGAGTTCATATATCTACCTCGCATTCTTCCCCGCTGGTTAGATTTCTCACATTCCTAATTAAATTATAAATAGACATAGAAATAGCATTGCTTTTAAATTATACAACTATAAACGTACAGAGTTGCATGTACAAATCTCAATTAGCCAAGGAGAATTGTATGCAGATCTAAAGATCTTCGTCGCTTCTCTGTTTTGGTGGGAATATCTTCGTGCTATGCCACGCCATGCAATTCCTACTCTGCTCCACTCTACTTTATCCATAAGTGACCACCGTAACTTTAGAGACCATTGACAGAGGAGTGAAAGAGCAATTGTCACATATTCATTTCATATTTCTCTTCTTTGTACACCTGGTGGTTCAGAGGCTGCCAGCCTGATTTTTTTTCCCCTGTGTATTAAAAAGATGAATTGGTCCCACAGTGCTATATATGACAGTCCCAAATAAGCAAGTTTGAGGTTTGCTCTCCCTGCATGGTATCTGTTTGGTTCCCCTTTGTTCATTATTAGCAGTAATCTTGCTGCTTTTCCAGATACTCTGGGGCTCAGCCTGTCAGAAAATCAGAAAGTGTCTAACTTGATTTGGCTAACATGTTACACACACACACACACACACACACACACACACACACACACACACACACACACACACACCAAACCCTGAGAATGAGCTCCAGCACAAGTCTGAAAATGCAGAAGACTAAACCTCTGGTCACGGTGACCGACCTAGATCAATTTCTGCAACATTATCTTGGGACATGCATGTTTGCTTTCATTCATGGAAAAAAGTAGCAATTTTTACATATTCATTTTAAAAAATATGCAATTCACTCATGTGTGATCCCCCAGGATTTGCCATGTGCCACTAACCTTTAGGTGTTCTCTTTCTGTTAACAGGCCTCTGAGCCTAAACTGAGGTAACTCCAAGCTGCATGAGGCAAGGAATTCCAACTCCCTGGTCAACTGGCACTGGACCATGGCATGCCAGCAACTGGGCCACACAAACAAGCCAAGTCCCATTCGTAGGATGCAGGCAGCATGCCAAACCACAACCCCTCTGGGCCACAGAAAAACCTTTCTCCAGGGAATCAGTCCCTGGTGCTCAAAAGGTTGGGGGTCACTGGCATGAAGTCTTTCTTGAAGTGGCTTCTGCAGCCTTCCAAAACCCAAGCTCCATTCTCGCACAATATTTGGAGGCTGTGGAAGCCGTGCAAGAGCACAGCCATCTTGTACAACCTCCAAAGCATCTGAAGGCCACATGAGAGCCCACCCCATTCTCATGCAACTTACGCAGCCTCTGAAAATCATGCAAGAACAGTGAATGCTTTGGAGAATAGTTGCCGGCTTTGGTGAATGCTGGCTTCTCACCCAAAATGTGACATATCACCTTAGACATGCCCGTCATAGAGTCAACATCACCGCTCTAGATTTCTGAGACCTCTTGTTTGATGCTCACTGTGCCTTCCCGCCTGTATATTTCTTCTAGATGTGCAAACTCTCTTTTTTTTTCCAGATCCTTATTGCCTCAAATATAAATTTGGACCTCAACAGGTTCTATTTTCTCTTGCTAAACTCCCACAGTGGTGAAAATCAACCAGCCAGCCAACCAGCTAAGAAAAGAAGCCTTAAAAGAGCATAGCTGCATTTTTTCCTAACATAGCAAAGGGAACAGATGGTTCAAATAAAATTCTCGAGGACTAGAGCGAGGCAAAACTAAAATTAACACTGTCCCCAACTTAACTTTCAGGAACCTGAGCTATAGCATCCAAAGGAAACGTTGCCATGTATTTGTTTAATCAAGGGATCAATCACAGAGAAAAAAATTCAGAAATAAATATTCTCCCCCCTCAGGATTTAATCTCTGTCCTGCAGTTGTTTGGAAAATCTCAACGGGTGGCGTTCGGTGGGTAGCTTTTTTAGGATGAAAAGTGCTTCTGCTTGCAACTGCGATGCCCTGTTTCTGCTGATTGTTGCCTAAAAGAATTCTCCTTGCTACATTCTGTTCCAGAGAGTTAGCCTCTGCCATTCAGAATACGCACTGTGGGAGAGGACCTTTAATAAGAAAAGGGAATTTATGACAATCGGCTGCCCCAGTTTAAAAGCCCTAAAATGTTCATTACTTAATGCAAATATTTCACTATATATGATCCCAATTGCTATCATGAATGCCCAAACGGAAAAAAATGCATACTTTGGACTGATTCTGGATGAGTTGCGAGGGTGTAGGTGCAGAATTCGTATTCCCTGTCATGCATAAAGCGAATGATTACAAACTTGTACAGGGCAATTATAGCATAGCTTGTGATACCTTTAAAGTAATCAAGATAATATAAAGCATGTCCAAGCTTTCGAATTCTCCAGAATTCCTCCTCATGCTGAATGATAGATATAATTAAAAGAAAGGGCATTTGACCCTGATTACAGTGGCAAAGGCAGCCAGCTGATAGTTGTAAGTTGCTGCAGTGATGCCTGCAATGATCCTCCCAAAACTACAGTGATGATCTGAATGTTTCACCTGGTTCACAAGAGTGTTTCTCCAGTTGCTAATATGTGTCTGTGAACATACAGATAATCCTCAGGTTATGACCATTCATTCAGCAAAAGTTACAAACCTGCACTGAAAGTTGATACTTACAACCAGTCCTTAGAGTTCTGGCATTAGCATGTGTCCCCACAATAATGTGGTTGCCAGCTGGGCAATTGGTGCTCCGCTCCCAGTTATGACATTGCAGTGAGTTGCAGTCATGTGGCCACAATTTCCAACATCCCATGCCAGCTTCCCACAAACCAAGTCAATGAGGAAGCTAGCAGGAAGTTGGAAGTCGCAATCATCTGAGGTCCTTGCTTAACAACCTCCAATGGCAATTGATACTGGAATTTCCATTGCTATGTGATGTTACACTTTATGACTGCATTGCTTAGCATTGGAAAGTCCAATCCCAATTGTTGCCATAATTCAAGGCCTACCTGAAATTGAAAAAATGAAAACCTCTTTCTCAGTATGGTCTGGCAGAAAATAGAATAATGTCTTGTCACTATAATTGTGCATTCTGCAGGAGTCTTCTTCATTGGTACAAGATAGGAATATGTGACCATTAGCAAGGTAAAGTAAGCCAGCCCTTCTAGCTGAGTTTCAGCTTTCAATATCTTCAGAGCCTTTTTGTCACTCAAAGCTTTTTTTTCTTCACCTATTTGACAAATTGTGATCTTCAAAACGCCTTAATATTTATAAAATGTATGTTGAACTACATGTACTTGTCCATAAACCTACTGACAAAATTTAACATGTGTTTTGCCTGGAGGCAATGCATGAGGATTTGCAAATGGTTGATGATAGATTTCTATCTGATGGAGTTGTCACATGGGAACAGATTCAGACATCGAAAGGGAGACCCGCTTCACAGCAGTAAATTGAATTGGATGACCTGATAGTCTTTGGAAGCAACTATTTCATTCAATGGCTATTCTGGGGTTGTGGCAGCAAAACATAAGGTTACAACTTTACTTTCATATGTTCAGAAAGCCAGAGAGAATTGAATGGTGTCTTTGACTTTCTAACATTGACATGAGCAACCGGCCAATAAATTTGTTCACTTCATTAAACTCTCTGCTTATCAGGGCTTTTTTTTGGGTGTGTGTGTGTCAAGATTAACATTGCTTTGGGCTTCATTCACTTGCTCAGCTGTTAACTCCTTTAATGGGGCCAGCCCTTAGCCTTAATGTGCTCCTTTTGATGCTAATGAATGTTACACTTCTAGGTAGGTCCTGCACCTTGCAGCCCATGAATCAGCATTCGGAAGCTGGCCTCAACACAAACATTTAAATTCTGCATGACTGGGTCCAATTGAAGGTTTTCTCAGATGAGGTCAAGCTTGCCAACTTCTAGCATTGCAGATGAGGTCAAACTTGCCAACTCAATATCAGGAGCAGAACATCTACATACATACCCCATAAAGGGGAAAAATGGTTATTCTTCCTATCCTGCTCTTCTCATCTGGACTGCTCAGTAATACTAGTGACAGGAGAGTCCTTTCCAATAATGCCAGTCACCTATGCAAACCTCATGGCACCCCAAGAAACCAAATGATAAGAGATAGCCAACCTAGAAGAGGAAATCATGGGGGGGCGGGTTCTTCAGTGTCATGACAAGCATTTCAGAAGATCAACTGGAAATGCAGTATAATTTGGCTTCTTCAAACAGTTTTGAACACTTGCATTTACATTTTTAAATAAAAAGAGAACATCTTGTGCATTGCTTTGGTCAACTCCTTGGCAGTCAATGTTGCCTATTGGGTTGCCCATCTTTATTCCTACCATCATTGCTCTAAAATTGCGCCAAATACATTAGTTCAATGCTTCATTGTGGTATAATGCTTGAAGATATACAGCTGGACTGTAGCAAGGTCAATGTCATCAGAACAATCCACCTGATGAGGCTCTGATAGGGGAATCTATCCTCATATGAGGAAAAAGTGGTGCCAGAAACATCAAGTAGCTACAATTCTGGTGCTGGAATGACACCACCTATCTCCTGTTTACAACACAGTCCTTTCAACAGTTCCAAGAAGGTTCACTCCAATTTGCATTCCAATTTGCACTACTCAGGTGACCCTGAGGACGCAGATAAACCTCCAAGTGGCCTCAATGACTCTCAGAAAGAATGCTAATGACTGCAAATAATATAAATCCTTCCATCCTCCACCATTTAGTCAGAACTGAAAAAGTTTCTTGAATGAGAAGCAAAATATCTTCAAGGAAAAACAAAGTCCAGTTGGCTTTTGAAAAAGCACTCTTGGAACAACCATGACCAGAATGACTACAAATCTCCACAGTCTTCTAGTCTGGAGTTTCCAGCAAAATGCAGACAATAATACCCAGCAAGATCACAAAATCCTTGGCTACTCCCCACCAACTGTGGTTTGAATCCTAACTTAGTTCTAGGCAAGGGCTCTTCAGAAAATCCAGGAGCAGAAGGCTGCACTTTTCAAATCTGAGAGGCTAGCCCAACGGCATGAGATTGCTAAAAAGGAAAGCAGAGTAGCAGCTCTTGGGTGATAAATTTCAGGTGTGCTTTGGGTGGACATTCAAAAGCTTGTTTAATGGGCTAAGTCATTTCATACATTGAGAGCAACATGTTTAAACCTAGGATGTTGTACTGTGTCGTTAATGTCAACACTGGACCTTGGATTGCTTCTGACATTGTCTCTTCCTTCCCCTTTGGAGTTGATGCCTGATTGATTGCTGGTTTTTATGGGATCTGATTGTGTACTGGCCTTGATCCCTGCTTGCCTGTCTGATCACAAGTACATTTGACCCTCAAAGGTATGGCAAGAGGACCTTTGCAAAGGCTGTTCAACTCCAGGTAGCTGCATCCAAGTGTGATTATTTCTGGCCTAGAGCAGTTCTGGTAGCTTGCCTTCTGGCAGCCAGCTATCCTGGGCACAGAAAATAGCTCTCTGTGCTATTTTTGTCCTGGTTGCCAAAAAAAATGATGCAGCTTTAAGTGACTTGAGCTTTCCCCATGATTTATTTTCTTTGAAATTGAACCTCAAAATAGCTTCAATTAGTTAGCATTTGATTTTTGTTTATGTCGATTCTGAATTGATATTTGCAATATATTGTGAATCTGATGGGATAGATAGATAGATAGATAGATAGATAGATAGATAGATAGATAGATAGATAGATAGATAGATAGATAGATAGATAGATAGATGAAATGAAAATTGCTTAAAAGTGTTGTATTTGGATAACAGTATGCTTATATTAATACAACAGATCAATTAAGGGCTTCCTATGGCAAGAACAAACCCCTAGATACTATGATTTTCTTAGAAAAACTACAATAATTACATTAAAACAAAGAACCCAATTTTCCAGAATGTTGCATGTATCTTTAGGCTTGTATTCCAATTTTGATTTTCCAATGGAATGCAAGCGATCAGGCAAAAAAACAATTAGAGGAACAATTATAAAACTGTGTAATCTTTCTAACAAAAATGGCAGGGTTTTGTCTCAATTTTTACTGAGATTTTCATCATATTTCCCAAACCAACACCCATTTTGATGCTGTTGGTTTATATAGAATTGCTATTTTGACCTTTGCTCATGAAACATATTTGCACATGATTATAATATCAATTTGACAATAGCCGGGCAAGTCATGGGCTATTGGTAGCGTTATTACTTTAAATCAGCTTATTGCAAGTCAAGTTTTTAAACCATGAGTTATTGCAAAGAAATATATAAACTGCTTAAAACACAAAATTGCAAAGTATAGCTCCAGGGAGAGAATTGGCAAAACTTTCTTTTGAATATTTATTGGACTCATCGGTGAGTATACAAAAAGAATTGCTTACCTATTTCTAATACATTAGATATGCGACATGGATAAAGAATCACTCACCCAATAGTCCAAAATCAGAACAATCCTGGTAGCTCTTTCCTCATAAACAAGTTTTATTAAAATTAAATCATACACATATTAATACATAACAAGGTAAAATAATCTTAGAAAAGGTACTACCAGTTTCATTTCAATTTGGGACTATCATAGGCTAACCTCTCTTCAATAAGTAAATATCTAAATCATGTTCAATTAAATTTCATGCTGGCTTGATATTCACAGAATTATTAGCATTCCATTACTAAGATCTTTGATCTTCGTGGGTGTGAATGTTATTTTAAGTCTTATATCAAATTTTTGGAATTTAGCAGAGGAATAACTATGGATTTATTATGCATGGGGGGTACAAAGGTTATAATTATTCAGAAGTAGAAAGATACTTTGCATGTGTATTTGCACCCTTTCTGTTTGCAAACTGGAATCCTGTTGATACGATAGAAAAATTGATTAATGTGGTTGTCATTTAATGAACAATGTACATTTTAAATATAGTTATTTTGTTTCCTTATTCTTTTAAGTTTTATTAACTTTTTTCCTTCATTTTTATCTATATATATAAATGCGAAATACCACTCACTGATTCATCACCAGATCTCCCAAACTATTAAAGATACAAACCT
>JANHFO010009429.1:41529-51613 GCA_032468095.1 Pareas carinatus | reverse complement strand
CTAACCAGGTTAGTCAGTTGTTTATCCAGTATCTTCGCCAACAAAGTTGGCCAGGAAAAACAGCAAACCAGGAACTATTATCAGATTTATACCACACAGCAGGGATCACCAAAGCAAGATAGAAATGACTTAATCCCTGCTGGTTTATATGCTCTGGGTCCTGGGCCAATTAAGATAGGTTGCTTCAGCTGGCCATGCAATTTGTAAACCAACCTGTAGGGATTCTTAAAGGGATCACCACCCGTGTAACCCTAACAGCTATCAATATGAGAGAATATTTGTAGCTCAGGTTTGAACTGTGGGGTTCTTGGTACTCCCGGGCTTTGTTGTTTTCTTGCAGATGTTTCTAGTTTGGTAATGAAATGTCTGCAAGAAAACCACCCAGAGAGCACCAAAGAGCGCTCAGTAGGGTAGTCACTATCTCTATTTTTCAATCCAACTTTCCTTGCAAGATTGTGTTATGGAGAAACATTGAAAAGAGAGCAAGTTGTGCACATTGCTTCCTTCCTTTGAAGGGATAGTAGTGACTAATGTGAATGATGAAATACAAGCTTTTGCAATCTGGATCGTTCCATGTAAGGAAATTGCATGTTATATAATCTTTCATGCAAAAAGAAAATTAACCTTCCCCCAGGAAATTATAGAGATCAATGAAAGCTTTCCAGATATGTACAAATACATCATCTGTCACACTGATGTCCAGAACCAGATTTGACACAGTGCACAGTAAGAAAGAGGTGATCTGTGGTTTCAAATGCTGTCTTCAAGAAAGACAACAGAGGGCGCTGTAAAGTCTGTATGGAACAAAAATCTGATAGATTTAGGATGCTTCTGCAATCTTTGTACAGTACTCTCTTCCTCATGTGTTTTAAAAAAACACATGTGAAAGGTTTTGCCATTGGCTTTGGCATCAATGTCTCCTGCAATGATTAAAAAAACAAAACAAAACGGAGGTCTATGCCTTTCAAACTGCACTCACAATGTCCTTCCAGCTTTAATCTCAACTATTCAACTCAGTGATGGCTAACCTTTTAGGCACTGAGTGCCGGCTCGTGATTTCGTCACCCGGCAACACTACTCTCTTTCTGAGCATGCGCATGGCCCTGTGACATCATCGACCAGCACCGCTATTCTCTTCAGAGCATGAGCATGGCCCCATGATGTCATCGCCTGGCGCCATTATTCTCTTTCTGAGTATGTTCAGCTCTGTGGCGATGCTGGGGCGACTTGACTCACATATCTACAGAGAGGGCTCTGTGTGTCTACTGTGGCACAAGTGCCATAGGTTTGCCATCACTGATCCAGCTCATGTCTGGTCTCATGATGGCGCTGTCCATTTTTAAAAAATAATTTCCTGTGTAATTCAAGGCAGAATCATGGTGTATCAATTGTATACATTGCATTTCTTCATAGGCATGTACATATGACTAGGCAGGAGATGCTGGTTAGGAAGGGGAATGAAAATACATGCCGTTAGCCAAGTATGGATCAAGCAATGGACCCAACATGTTCCCCTCCTTCACCAATGAGAACATTTTATTAGGCTCTTGGCTTATTAAGCTTATCGCTATATTGACAAAATTGCAAAGTCAGAATTGTGCTTTGCACATTAAAGAAGTATCCAGGTATTTTAAAAAAACGAACCCCCAAAGGAAGAAAAAGCTATTAAATCAATTTTAACCTAGTTCAACAATCTAAAATTGAAAGGCAACCCTAGGAAAGAATGCCATCATAGCTATGAACACCAACTGTTCCTTGATAGCTTGAGTAACCAACTCTGAATCTTTCCTGTTTCAGGTTGTTGTTTTGAGGGTAAAATGCAAAACCTTAGCCTTGGGACCCCGAAGGAAGAAAAAAAAAGGAAAAATAAAAGAAAAAAGTTTTCTTGACAAAATGCCCTCAAGATTTTCTGGACTTTCCAATCTTCCAGTGAGCTTTTTTTTAATACCTTCCAGGGTCTGAATTTCAACATAATTGGAGACCATCAAAATGGAAATCAGAGTATATGGGCATTGTCTTCAAAGCTTAGATAAAATGAGCAACTTTGGATATCTTTGAGGATTTTCAGTCATCCGGGCTGTCCCAAACTATTTTTCCAATTCCAACTGGACTTTTTTTCCCCCCTTGAAAACATTTTGATTCTCATTCTCAACCGAAGAATCTTCTTGGATGAGAAGCAAAACATTTTCAAGCTCAAGGAAGTCCAGTTTCCTTTTGGAAAAGCACCTTTGCGATGGGCAGCTTTGGACCATGTAAGAGCTGTCCGTGTTCTGCCTGTGTAAATAGCATGCCACTATTCATTATTAACTTTCTCCACTCAGCCCCAAACCAGAATTCACACAGCCTGCAAAACTTTCTGTAGACAATTTTAACTTGCCATGGACCAGAAAATATGGTAGTTTCTAAACTATGGTTTAGGTCTTAAAACATTGAGCAAATCCAAGTGGTTGTGGTCATTTCAAACTTGATTAAAATTGGCAAGGTATCCCTGGCACAGAAATGTTCTAGAGTTGAAGATGACAAGGGGAATGATAAGATGGCTTTCTAGTTTCTATCGTGAAAGGTGTTGGGCATGTGGTTTTTTTCACGCAATCCATCCTGTAGAACTTTTCAGTGATGCCCTTTCGTATTAGCAAGGTTGCCGTTACTTAATTTTTGATAGACTAGCTTGCAGCAAGCATATAGCGCTCAGAGTCGCCTCGAACTACAAGATGGGTGGCGAATAAATTTTATTAATAAAATTTAATAATAAAAGTATAGTTTGGAGGTGCTAATTTCCTGGTTGTATTGGACCATAAAGGAAACCATGTTCTACCATTTGTGTGATGCTGTAGTCACTTTGGTGTTCCTGCTGCTTACTGTGTTTGTGCCATTGTAGAAACTGGGGCATATGGACTTGGCCTGCAATTCACACAACTGGATGCATCCTACGAGCCCAAGACAAATCCTCACATTGTCATGTCTGACAAAGAGGTTCAAGTGCTTAGGGCTGCTTCAAATCAGGGACTTGTTGCAACTGGCTCACTAGCTTCTCACCTGTAATCCTTCAATGGTGCTCTAGCAGTGTTCCCATCTTTTGACGGGAGAAAATCCATTTTTTTAAGGGAAGAATGGAAGGAAAAAGATGCTCACATATGTCACTGTTCTCAGCCTTACTTTGATCTTCGAAGGGTGGTTTTAACATAAGGAATGACTTGTCGTTGTTCACTACTACTATGATACTACAATCTCTGGGCATATTCCAGCCAGGTTTTTCCTATATCCATAAATATGAGAGATTAGTTCACTCAGGAAGACGTGGCTACTGAAAGCAGGAATATTTTTTTCATGGACTGTATTTTTCCTTCCCAGGTGGCTTCTTGCGGAGTATCCAGGAAAGATAAAATGTATGGTCTCAGTGAAAAGCTGATCCAAAACATTTCAGTGTATATTGGGATGGAGTTGAATTGTCTTGACCATAAAAGCGGCTGAGGAACAAGCAACCCTTTTAAGCTATTGTCTACCTGCATTATTCAAAGTGTTATAATGGAAGAGGATGCCTTTATCTTGATGATTTCACCTTGGAGGAGCAGAAATCTCAAAGGAGATTCTCTTTTTTTTCTTCCCCTTATCATGTTCCTTTTATTTATTTTGCTTATTACTTCTTGTTCTTTTCTCCATTTTGTGTAATGCCATTTATCCTGAAAGGGAATAACATGATGGGGGTTGCACATATATGTGTGTTTCAATGGTTCTCCAGAATTTCTAAAGATGGATTTTTCCAGCTCTTAACAATATTGGAGTTGAATATATCAAGCTCTGTGCTGTATTCCTTAGCTACAATTTTGCTTTTCCCTTTTTTAATCACTAGTCTAAGGTTTACTGGAAGTAGGAGCGGAGTTTATACACATGTAATATTTTAAGCAAGAGACACCACCAGGGGTCAGCTTTTCTCCAGGGCATTAGCTTTCAATGCATTCCCATTAGTTGTCACATTTAAAATTGGAACCCCACATCTGGTGGCGAAACAATAAACAGCCTTCTAGGTAACCTCTTACTCTGAGCAAGAGCACAAAAAAGTTCTCTTTATTGAGATTTACAGAAAGAGAAAGGTGTAGATGAAAGCATAACCTTGTCCCAGCACCTTTATGCTTTGTTGACTTGAATGTACAAACAGGTTGCCACAAATTTCACATCACGGGTGTGATCTGTGTGTCTCCTCATATATGGTACTTATCAATAGTGTCACTTTGCGCATACCACTGTCCCGTAAATAAATGTAGAATTAAATAATAGGCTTTCACGTTTGAATCTGCCCCGCAGTGTAAAAACACTGGATTAACCCAAGAGGAATGCAAAGGGCAGGAGGCAAATGTTTCATAATTGTTCTGGCCACTAGGGGGTGCATATAATCCCATCATCCAAACCAGTCTTCAGACGTTTTTTAGGGTGCTTGGGGGAAGGACCGCTTCCAAGGACTGCTTCTGCCCTTCAAATCATTCTCTGGATTTTACTCCAGAAGATACACACAAAACAAGCTACATACAGCACTTGAAACTCAGCACATGCTTTTTTTTGTTTTAATAAACACATACTTCCAATTGCAACAAATCAGACTTGTTCCGAAGAAGGGTGTGGACATATGTCTCAAAGTCCAGGAAAGGGCAGTAAGCCACCGCACAGTGGTCAGTTGGATAAAATTCCCACCACCACACCTACCTATCCGTGTATATGGGCTCTTCTTTTCCCATCTCCTCGCACCTTTTCTTTCTCTTCCTGTTATTTCCGTATCGCTTCGCGTCATTTTAACACTCATACAATCCAAGTTAAAGCAGCATCTATTCTTGCTGTCATCCCTTGGGAGAGTAAATGGAACAAATGTCTTTGCCTAATAGTCTTCCTAACCTCAGTATAAATAAGAAACATTTCCAAAACAATAAAAATGTAATAGCTAAGGTCTTAAAATCACCACAAAGTCTGCAAAGGGCCAGCGAGCAGAGAGGCTGGGGAATGCTCTGTCCAGTGTGTGTTATTCATCAAGCCAATCCCGGAGGCCCTTGCTGCAGCAGGCTCTTCAGGAGGCCACAGCTCAGCTGCTCACCCAGGTGCAGCTGAATTCAACGCTGGGTCTCTTGAGGTTTCTCCACCAATTGGAGCAGGCCAAGCTGGACCTGGTTTTGAAATGGAGAAGGAAAAAAAAAGGAGTCCAATGTTGTTCTCTGCTGAAATGCTTAGAAAAGATATCCTCTCCACTTCTGGTGGGGTTCCAAAGTCTTATTTCTTATGAAGAAATTTCATTCTGCTTCCTAGGGAGGATTAAGGGTGGGAAAAGAAAGAAGAAGAAAAAGAGAGACAATATTTGTGCAAAAAGAAAAGACAACTTCTTCACCTGCAAAAAAGACGAGGTTGGAGTCTCCAAGCTTTCCACTTGAGAGTAAGGTGGAATCTCTGTGGACCTCTGGGGCCAAATAGCAGAGGTCTCAGCTCTGCAAACTTTTCAGGATGCCTTCACGGGAGATTGAAAAATGACCCCTGCAATGGCACCTGAAATCTCCCTGCAATTGCAGGATTTAGAACCTGAAAATTTTGGGCTGTTTTAGGATTGTCTAGAAAGGTCGTGAGACTATAGCCGCAGAAGACAGCAGTGATTCTAAAAAGCAGAGTCCCCCCAACCTGTTTGGGTTGCTGGCCCAGTGTGGAGGGGTGGATGCACATATGTACATGCACGCCAATCCTGCATAGTAGGGCACTGCAATTGTGCAGTGCTTGGAGTGAGCCATGTGGGGCACTTGGGGGGGGGCTGTGGTTGGCACATGGTGCTTGGAGTGGGACTGTGCACATGCACGCACTGGTGTCCGTGTGACAGCCCGGCACTCCTGTGGCTCAGTTGCTGCTAGGCCACAGCCCAGTAGGTTGGGGAACCCTGCTATAAAGATGATTAAACTTACATGTTCACTCTCAAATGATGTGCAAAGTCTCCTTTCTTATTAAGCAAGGATGTGATGGGGCAGGAAGTATTTTGGAAGGTGAGAAGCAAATTTTTACTATAGTTAATATTGGAACACCTTTCAGGTAAAAAATGTTTTTTTCTTACATTACATTATCTAAAATGGGGGTCCCCACCTCCCAGGCTGTGGACTGCTACTGGTCCACGGGCCGTTAGGAACCAGGCCACAGAAACAGGCGAAGCTTCATTTCAACATGCGTGGGATCTAGGTAGTGTTTGAAACCAGGCTACCCCTGCTCCCTGGGAAAATTGTTTTCCATGGAACCGATCCACGGTGCTCAAAGGATAAGAGAATCTAAAACAGGTGCAGAATTATGTCTGTGATTTAAATATGGTAAACAAAATATTAAGTTCATGATCACTACAGTAGCTGCGCTCGCTTGGATCCCTTACCTAATCCTTTCAAGAATTTATTAACGCCGCTCTGCTCTTCACTGGGAAGGGTCTCCAGGTACTCCTGGGCACGTACCTCAAACAAACCTAGAGAGATTGAGGACAACTTCAATAACAAAAAAGACTAACCATTTAGGTTGTTAGTTTCAGTTGCTGCTACCAAGTGGGGAACATAATTATGCTTAAAAAAGCAAAGCAGAAGCCTACTCAACTAAGACTATACTTGACCCACCAAGTATCAGGAATCGATTGTAACTCAATATTGGACAATTTATGCTATGCTGATAAAAAGTCTTGATTCCTATCCTGGGCACCTCCATAGAGGGTCGGAAAGTTCTAGTCCAGTGATGGTGAGCCTATCGCACGCGTGCTGCACAGGGCACACAGAGCCCTCTCTGCTGGCACGTGAGCCAAGTCGCCCCAGCATCGCCCCAGAACTGAACATGCTCAGAAAGGAGTAGCAACACCAGGCAATGATGTCATGGGGCCATGTGCATGGTGAGAAAGAGAATAGCGGTGTCAGGCAATGACATCTTGAGTCCTGAGTTGCAACACGTCTGAGTGTTCGGTGTCTAAAAGGTTAACCGGCACTGTTCTAGTCCAATATCTTGGAGAGCTGCTATCACTGATGATAATACTGAGGAGACAGGCCAATAATATGACTTGGTATAAAGAATCTGCGATCCTCTTGACAAGAGGACTACCTCACCTTTGGCTCCCTGTTTTCGCAATTCTCGTTCTTGAATGAAGCCTCCAAACATCTGAGTCTCCATAAAAACTTCCAGGAACCGCCGAAGGCTCTTTGAGGAAACGGACTTCCGGAAAGCTTCCCGCTGGAGTGTCTTTTCTTCCCTCTCAGCAGAAATCATGAAGAGAGAGTAGTGTCCTACAATCTCCACAAAGAAGCGGACAAAAGCTTCTGACACCACTTCATTCAGAGGGCTGGATTCTGAAGGGACATGGTAGGGAAATGGAGGAAAGGGCAAAGAAAGAATGAACTAAAAACAGGAGGAGAAAAATAGGATTCAACGATCTCTTTCTTAGCTTTTTGCTAACCTCCAGATCTATTCTACCACATCAAGGAGAACCCTGCTCTCGTAGACAGTGATTCTGCTTTGCATTCAAAAGATTCTCAGTACTATGTTCAACACAGAATCTCATAATATAAGAGCTGGAAAGGATCAGGGAGAGGATCTGGTCCAACCCCTGCTCAGGGCAAGATTCCATTACTACAGCACCCCCCAACAAATGGTCATTCAATCTCTGTTTAAACAGCCCAGCCATACAGATCCTGCCATCTCTTATTAGTGAACAATTATTGTTAAGATATTTTTTGCTCCTATTCTATAATTCATTATAACTTAAAGCCATGGCTTCCTATTCCATATTCTGGAACTATGAACAATTCTGTCTTGACTTCTACATGATAGACATTCAAATACTTGGAAGACAACTAATGTGTTTTCCTGGGCTCTTTTCTGGGTTAAACACAGTCATACCTCTGACCGTTTCTCAAATATTTTTCCTTTCCAGAAACATAGCTCTACTTTGGACGCCCTCCAATTTGTTAATGGTCTGAGCTATAAGGCCAGAACTGGATGGGATATCCCAGGTTGATCTGATCAATGCAGAACACAGAAGATTTTCACATGGGACTGAGAAAGATCCCTTCTTGAAAACCTGGAGGGACACTACTTAATAAGCATACCAGGATTGGGTAACCTGCAACTCAGATGTTGCTTAAGTACCTCAAATCCTTCGTAATTTTCACAATGGCTAAGGTTGCTGCAAGCTGAAATTCAGAAACACCTAAATACCTCATTAAATGTGCCAGAAACCTAACAGTTTAAGGCAGTTGTATACATGTAACATCAGCCATGTGGTTAAGTCCATTTTGTCACAATCAGAAGGACTTCCAAAAGTGAACCTCCAACAATGGCAACATTTCCCAAAAGATTAAGGAAAATGTGGAACATCTAAACGATCAAAGCTAGCATTCTCTGGTCTTTTCAATTTGGAAAGAAAAAGATAATGGGAAACCAGAATTATGCCTGTTACAGAGAAAGTGGATTTTTTTTTCTCCCCCCCTCCCACCTCAATGCACATATTTAGAACTGCACAATGACAGTAGACTCGGATAGATGACAGTGCTTCCTCACATAATAGCTTACACGACCAAGGGTTAAGAATCGGGTGGGAACAAAGCTACATGGACAAAGTGATCATTTCTGCATACTGGTCTCCCTCACAGAGCTTCTGATCTGCAACAGTTTGTAAGCATTGTCAGACAACATAAAATGGGGGAAAGATACAAGTGTCCCGAACTGATGAACAATCATTGCCCCACCACCACCACATGTTAAAAATAAAACCAACCCTGCTTGCCATTGAGCATGACTTCCTCCTTGTCGTTTGCCAGTTCATTTCTCTGCTCCAGGATGTGTTCAAGTGCTCCTTGCAACTTCCGGGGCAAAATGGAGTCTTCATCTTCCATCTGAAAAGAAAAACATACATTCAAAAAGCTTGCACGAAACCAGATTATGCATGCAGGGAGATCTGCCTGACAATACCGCTATTGTTCTACAATCTGCTTTTGGAATCTGTGAAAGAGCATACATATTTCACACACTCAAGGCTGTTTAAGCCTCGGACAGCCTGAGGAAAACAAACAACAGAACATTTTTGGAGATTGGTCTTTTTGATCCTCCATAGGCATCTGCAAAATCTCCATTTTCTATTCATTGTATGGGATGTCATTCGCCCTTGTGGATATGGTCAAGTTAAAAGGATAGGCATTAAGTGGCATTTGGCGCCTACAAATGTTGAAGGATACAATTATAATAAATTCCATCTTGGGCCATGGCTCCTTTTTAATTCGCTCCAGACTCAACCCCAAGGATGAAAATAGCTTGGACAGATCCTAATGCTACCCAGGGGTAAGTCACAGAAGATATCCCATCCTTTCTCCTAAATTGATTTTGTTTTGTCAGGAAAAAAGACAGAGCAGTAAAAGGCACAGGAAAATTGTCAATAAAAGACAACACAGCATACAATACCTGGAAGTTGCAAACTACCCTTGCAATTTTCCATTGGCTTTTATAATACAGTATATATTTCCTTTTCTGATATCCTGAGCAGGGCTTTTGGACCCTATTCTGAACCTTCACTGTGTGTGTGTGTGTGTGTGTGTAAATGTATAAAAATAAGTTATGCTTACCTGTCTAAGGAACCGGTTATTAACAAGGTCAACCACAAGGACCTGGCCACCGATAAATACACATAAAGAAAGAGAGAACATTAGAGCAGAAGAGCTTGTCTTGTATAGAGAATTTAAGATTTCTCAAAAATTGTTAAGTAAAGTATAATTTTAGGTATGACACAAAGAAATTCTTGAAGAATTCCCTTAAGTATAAACAACTTTCTTACAAGTAAACAGAAGGGAAATTGAATTTAAGTTCCCAGTTCTTTGGTAGAGAGATTCCCAAGGCACCAGTTAAAGGGCACCTTCAGTTTTGATCCAGGTCTCTGTACTCCAGGGATAGAGGAAAGAAAGATACTGATGTCCTTGAGAAAAGATTGTCTGCCTTGCAACTTTCAGAGGAAAAGGCTGTGTCTCGTCAATTTAATCCCATGAGCCACAAAAAGATATGAAACCCAGTCTGATTATAGGGCGGTTTTATGAATTTCACCACAAAACCACAAACT
>JANHFO010009429.1:12284-26267 GCA_032468095.1 Pareas carinatus | reverse complement strand
GATAGCTAATGGCAGATGGCAGTCAGCAGAAATAGCCTGCAGTGCTGCTTTTAACCACTGCACCATCCTGGCTCTTATAGCCAGGCAAGTAGTCCTAAATATTATAGAAAAGAGGCAACCGAGGCAATAGCATCATGTCCTTTACCACTGGCTGCTATTAAGGAAATCCCTTTAATATTGGATAATACTGAGTAGGCACAAAACCCAGGCCCAGGTCACAAAACCCACAAAACCACTAACTGGTCCAACCACAGGTTTTCCTTACCTCTCCCTGAGCTAGACTCTGTAGACTGTGACAGTCTTTTGACTCGCTTCTTCCCTCTTCGGGCCTCGTAAACGGCACTGATTTTTAACACCAGCTGCTTAACGCAAAGAAGAAAATGGTAAATGCTTTCTTCTTTCCATAAATCCAGGTGGGGTTTTATATATAAAAAAATGATGCCCAGATCGTTTTATCCACCAAGGTAAACACAGGTAGTTCTTCATTTATGATCACAATTGAGTCCAAAATTTCTGCTGTTAAGTGAGACATTTGCTAAATGAGTTTGCTCCACTTTATGACTTTTCTTGCCACAAGGGAATCACTCCACTTGTTAAGTTAGTAACATGGCTGTTAAGTGAATCTGGCTTCCCTTCCAATTGACTTTGCTGGTCTGAAGGTTACAAAAGGGAATCACATGATCCAGGGACACGTCATAAATAGGAACCAGTGGATGCTGCAACGCTCATACGTGTGAAAAATGGTGATAAGTCACTTTTCTCAGGGCTGTTAGTTAATTTCAAATGGTCACTAAACAAACTGTTATAAGTTGAAGACTAACTACACTTTCTCATTCCTTTCTTCAACTGCTTATCCTCCCTTCCCCTTTCACTATCTTTCTGTTTTGATATTTTTTTTCCACGAGATTGTCCCATTAATTCAGATGGTTAAAAAAAAAACTATGTACTTGTATAAATAATCTGAAAAGCAAAATTACTCTGAAATATTTCCCTCAATCAGTTGAGAATTGCTTCGAAGATTATATGACAAGAAAGCTTGGTTTGTCACCATATAACCTTCAGCTGATAATTGCTATTGTTTTATTAATTTTAATAATTTAGTATCTATGTAATTCAACTGAGGGGGAGGGAATACAGATACTTAATTTTAAAAAGGGTCTCATCTCAAAATTCCATGCAATTATTTCTCTATAATTCAAAGAATTTTTCAAGACCACCTATGTGAATAATACAATTTCTGAACACTGCTTTTAATTCTTCACGGTCCTTTCTAAGCCACCAGAGAAATCTTTAAAGAAAAAGAAATACCTTGGAAATTTTCCTTCTTTTCTTGCCATTTTGAGAATCGCCCAAGGAGAAGAAAGTATCATCGGGACTGCTAGGAGTAGAAGGGGGGCTGACTTTTGAAGGAGAATAAGTCCCATCCCGATTCGGTTTCCGGATGTCTAATAGCTTGAAACTCCTCCGTTCTGAGTTCTGCCTAAAGAAGATGGGCTTAGAGACGACCTAAGGAGACAGACCGTAACGGGGAGAAATGGGAAGCATCAGAAACTGCATTTCTCTATATATAAAAATTAAACTTCTAAGGGCTCAACAGAAAAAAACATTAAAAATTTAGTTGCAAGAATTCTTGGCAGGTTATTAGTGTCAAAAAGCTTTAACAAGATTATCACTTGCAGATCGATTTGAAAAAAAAACATAATCTATTTTCCACAACAGTTTGCTGAGAAGTCTCATTAGCATGACTGAAACAGCTCTTATTGCTTGCACAACTAGTTTTCAGGAGCTCTATGGAGCTGAGCCAATAAAACTAACCAGCGAAGCAACCACAGACACTTGGATTGGAAAATTAAGGAGCTATTGCACCACAACAGACCCAGATGTTTTACGGTCCAATACTTGTCAACCAATAGTCATCACCAGTGGCTTCAGAAGCTAGTTTAAGCAACCATACAATTGCATATTTATGGACCGTGCATTCCCCTGACCCTGTTATTTAGCTATTGATTTTATCCAGTAAAACAACCGAATGGTCTGGCACTTGTTCATGAGCTTCTTAGGACACAGTAGGTCAAATCTTAGCTTTGGCCACAGCAAAACCAATTTCAATTCTGGCTCCTGGAAAAGCTGAAATAAAGTTGTTGTGAAAGCATAAAACAAAATCAGGGTTACAAAGCAACTCCAGATATTGATTGCACCTACAGAAATTGACTTTTTTTTTTAATTCTTAAAAGGCCAATTTGCTGAAATAAGTTCACCGTTGAATGGACTTCTTCTTTCTTCAAAGAGCAGTAGTAGAAAACGTATTAAGTGCTAACCGCATAATGAATTAGACTACTTACTAATGAGCGGGTTCCCATTTGCAGCTTTTTTACAGAATGCAAGCCATAAATAAAACACTTTCCCCATCTTTGTGCGATAATAAAATCTCCTTGTAATGACTCAGTTATATTTCTAGGTGCTCTTTAAAAATAATTCAGAACTATGATATGATGGAAATAGCTATACAATAAAGATTGTGAGGAACAGCCTCTATTTTGATTTTTTTCAAATATCCCTCCACAAAACGCATACAAATGAATGCGGGATTAATGATACTAGAATTGTCTATTTAGAACAGAAATAGTCATCCAAGTTCTCAGTCTTTCTTCTCACTTCAATTTCAAACAAAATTTCACTTACAATACACTCCCTTTGGAAGAAAAGTTGCCAATGACTTATGTACTCACTATAGTTTCTAGCAGAATTTAGTTTAATGGTGAATTCATTTGCACAGAAGATTCTTCATCTACATACCACTTAACTATTCTAATGGCTTGGATCCAGTCCAGCCTTAGACCCAAAGGACTAGAATTGATGTGGAGGGGCCACTAATACAAAGGCACTCAGCTAATGTCTTCAGTAGTTCCATCAGCACTCTCTCCAACAGACCACGTTTTAAGGAGAATATTTGTAGCTCAAAGTTTCAGTGATAATGTTACTTAGTTTGGATAATGAAACATCTGCGAGAAAACAACCAAGCTCAGAGAGCATCAAAGATCCCTCAGACCGTGGTCTCATTCTGTTAATGGCACTGGAAAGAAAGTGGCATGTACTAAGACAGGAAACAAAACAAAAAAATAATCCCCCATCACTTGGAAAAGAATATCAGCTGCCAGCTGCACAGAATCTTCTCTCCAGACTGAATATCAAAAGTACAGAATGCAGTTGCCAAAATGAACTCCCTGAACAAATCTGTCCCTGCACAGAACTCCCCAGTACATCCAAAAAGACCAATATTTTTTCCTGATTCATTCTTGTATTATCCATAGAACAATTAGGGATTATTAGGCAGTACTAGCACAAAAGTGTTTTGTCTTTATACTACAGCAAATCAACCTCTGCACACCTAAAAATTCCAAACAGGTTATTAAATACATATATATGCAGAATCTTGCATAAATATTTACAAGGGCATTTCTGCTTAAATGGACAGTTCATTAAAAGTGCACCTGCCCTTTCCATATCAATCAACATTCTCGGTCTTTTTCTCTATTGATGGTCATTCAACTTATTTTTATATTAGACATTTCAACTTCTGTTCTAACCTCATTCTTACATCTTCTCCACTACCCCTGAATATGGGATAGCAGTTGGCACACAAGCCATATGCATACCTCCAAGTAGCCCAAGATACAGTTCCCAAAGTGTGACTGAAAAATTGGGATTTCCAAAAGTAATTTGAATTCAGACCGGAAACAGAATCCAATCCAATCTCATTCCTTTTCACAAATAGCTTAAAATCTCACTACTAAAATCCAGTCATTCAACCATCATACATTGGTGGGCTGTTTTATCACTAGAATTTCAGACTATTTGGAGGGCAAGGGATATTAAAGTTGAGAATGGAGTTGGTTGCCAAGCAACTTCTGTCTTCCTACTTTCACTCTTAATCTCTAGAAAAAAGATTTAGAAATGAATTCCACCTCTTCTTATGATGTCAACAAGTCAACAAAAGGCTACCCACAGTCCTCCAGAACAGAGATTTTCAACCTGTGCTCCAGGGACCCCTTGGGGATCTGTGCCAAGTTGCCAGGGGATCCGCAGACAGGTCAAGACAAATTTGGAAAAAGTAATATAAGTGGCACAATTTGATGCTGATTCTCTGCTCAAGATTAATTAGTTGAATTTGTGTGAATGGGGTCTGCCATGTCGCAACATGTTTTGGGGTCCGCAGCTTGAAAAGGGTTGAAAACCTCTCCTCCAGAAGAGTGTAAGCCTGAGTCGTAGCCTCTGACTTTGTTGATACATATTCAACAAGATCCCAGGCCAAACATCAACAACTCAAAGTAAGAAAGAATAATTTTGCAGGTAACAAGGTCTCCTCCTCTTTCCAAACTTCCACTTTCCAGCCAGTCCTAGAAAAGTGGCCTATGGTCTTACAGAATTTTTTTTACGGTTATGAATTGGCAAGAACGATAAATAAATATCTACATCTTTCTGTTCCTCCAGAAAACCATCATGATTCAGAAGGCTTAATTTTTACTCCTTTGAAGTCACCAAATTCAGTTAGCAGGAAAAAAATCGACTCCCTTAGGGAGTTAATCCAAGATGGAAAACCACACTGAACAAAGGATTAGTCATTCTCTTCCTTGAAGGTATCAATTTTCTGACCATTGTGTATAAATGTGGGGATAGTGACTGTTCAAATTGCGCTGATAAAATACTTGTTCATTTAATACCCCTATTTTGACTTGTAGAATGATTATTAGTATCCTACAACTGTTCTAAACCTATCACAAAAATGTATTGTATCACAAAAATGTATCGTATGGCATGAGGAAGGTGTTTTGTGACATGATGATAGTAGTTTATAACATGATGACATGATGAATCTACTTTACGATTGTGATTGTATTCAGGATTAAGATCACGGTTTGTCGATTGCAGCTTATATATACATAACAAGATGAATGTACTTTACTATTATGAATGTATTCTTATGTACATGACAAGATGAATGTATTTTATGATTATGAATGTATCTTATTATTGTAATCACCGTTTGTTTATTGTATGTATATAAGTACACTGGAGACAAATTCTTTGTGTGTCCAGACACACTTGGCCAATAAATTCTGATTCAAATTAGATCAGGTTACCTTTGTGGGTGTGCCAGGAATAGAAGATGGAGATGCTGCAAAGTTCAGGCCACATTTTTTCCCTAGGCAATGACTATTTGTCTCAATATCTTCATAGGGGTTTTCTTTTGCTGGTAAATCTGGAATTGAAAACCGAGGCAGTAAATGTACATGTAAATAAAACAAACTATAACTTTTTCCTAAGAATTTGGAAATGATATTTGTGGGCAGAATGAGGTTCCATATTATTTGTAACTATCACCAGCATATACATTGAATTATAAAGTCAACTCCAAGAGTGGATAATCTGCAAATCAATCTATTTAGGAAGTATCAGGATGAGAAGGACTAACTAACTAGTGCATTTATTAGACTGAGAGTTGCTTTTCTTCCAGGAGCTAAAAGCAGTGTACATATAATTGGGTGAAAATGTCCGACACCCCTGATTAATTATTTGTCTCAATGTACCCCTAAGTCAAAACAATATCCACATAATACAAAAGTGAAGGATATGTTAGTAGTTAGTTGAATTATTTCCTCTTTCCATTTACACAGTATATCCTGTGCCACTGTTGTCACCCAATCCCAAAACATAATCAGACTACCTCCATGTTTAACAGCTGGCAAGATAATCTTTCCCATAAATATTTAATCCTTTTTTTATCTAAATGATTGTGTGGTTTTTGTTGCATCCGTCTACAGGCACTTTGTTCCCAAATATTTCAGACTCATCAAGGTCTCCCTTAAATTTTTAGATGAACTCAGGGATAAGGTTTCCTTCTAAGAACAGTTTTGTGCAGGTACTTGTTATATAAGCAACACTGCATTGTGCACCTGAGGAGCCAATTCGCTATCACTTAATCTTTTCACCAGGTTATTTGCACTGATCCGTGGATTCTGTTTTGCGACTATATCCATTTCCTGGCCGTTCTTCTTTTGTGGTCTTCCACAGTATGCCTTGACTTCCATATATGTTCCATTACTTAACAGTATTTCTCAGAAGTGAAATTTCTAGCTGGAAGCAAACATAGACTTTTAATGACCTTCTTGTGCTTTGTAAAAGCGAATTATCTTCATTTTCAGACATTCAGAGGGCTGCTTAGGGGAGCCTATGGTGGTTAAAGGTCACAACCTCAGTGTAGAACAATTAGGGTGTTTCTTCACTTGTGGAACTGTTTTCACCTACAGATTTAAGGAGTCATCTCTCTGTGGACCTTAACTGATAAAGTGTACATTAAAAAAGAGTAACAATAATTCAGCCAGAAAGCTAATGAACGTGGTATAAAAGTTCTGAGTACACTATTTTCTGATTCTGAATTTGTAACCAGCTGCATTTAAGCAATAAGCATGCATACAACTTCGCAGAACATTGGCTTTAATGCTACCCCATGCAAGGGCATTGTCAGCTTCTGTTCACTGAGGGATTCACGAGTATTTAAACCAGGATCCAGCAATGCAACAAATCTCTTCTCCTCTTTCTTTGTAAATGAGCCATTTTTCATATGGCAGAACAGTTGCCATCATTTAAGTTCTATTTAAGAATAGCTTCATTTGTTTTATTTGAGGGCTATTAAAAAGCCCAGAAACAAGAGTGGTTTGTTCTTCGTTCATTTTTTTTTAAAAAAGAGTGACGGTCATACCTGAGCATCAGTAGCCAATGCCAACATCGTGACTGGATGGCGTGAGGGGAAAAGGAAAGAAAATTGAAGGGTAGTTTTGGAGGAAAATATTAAAAAATAAAGCACTTTACCATGTTGAAAGTGGGAGAATGTACTGAAGGTGTGTTCTAAGCTGGAAATATTCAACTTCTCATAAGCACAATTCAACATGGACGTTGTATTCACATATCATATTAGGTGTATAATGCAATTTATTTTGGGCCTACAAGCAAATCAGCCTATTCCAACTTATTCATCAAAGAGTATTTTTTTTATTTAAAAAATCTCTATTTTGTATGATGACTCAATCAGTCAGATGTGATTTTTGCCTATTGATTTTCACATTTTATTGTATGTTGGATTGTGACTATTACTTTAGTTCCAGAAGAATATTAACCATTTGCTTAGAACTCTTTAATTACTACATACAAGCAAACTGATGGATCAGGTCTGGATCAGATTTTACTCAAGGAAGCAGCATACATACATATATGCTAATATCTGCCTTGTTTTGACATATACACACTACACTGCTTAGAGAGTACTGTAAAGCACTGTTAAGCGGTATATAAGTCTAAATAAATAATAAATAAATAATGTATTTTTCCCTTTTCTCATATTGGCTTCATTTACTGATTTCTGTTGAGTAGAGGCACTTGCCAGGGTTACAGTTTGGTCATGTACTGTATATTATTCCTACAAATAAGAAGATATTGCATGCCATAAAAATCCATTCTAACCTCAAAAGTTATGCATATACAGTACATGCTCTAACACACCACAGAGAGATAATACCTTAAACATGCAAGCTAGCAACTCCCGATTTTTCAGATGCTGAATTCTGATCAGCCCCAAATAGCACAGCAACACTCAGGTTGACGAAATTAGAATTCAGCAATACCAGGAAAAACTGTTGGCTTTTCTTATTCTTACAAAGCATTATTGTAATTTCTATCCCTCTTCTCTTCTAGAAAACTACTCCATACTGAAACCTTTGGTTTGAAAAACACCACATATACTTGCATTAAATATCCACACATCCACAGAGTATCTTATGCACAAATCTCACAATAGTTGTTTTTCATCTTCAGAATGCCTACCTAGAATATCTTCATATACATTTTCCTCCGATAAAGTGCGGGTCAGAGCCATCTTGCTTTGAGCGTACCAATCCACTCGGCCATTCTCAGAGGAGGACTGCAACAAGTCTTCAAATTCATAGGACTTCCTAGGGCATTTATTAGAAAGAGCAGAAGAGATAGTGTGTGCGTGGTGGGGGGAAAGGTAGATATCTCCCAAGAATACCATAAAGCAAAATACTCACAAGTATTACTGTAGAAAAAAGTGCATTTTTACAGATTTCTGTCATGTTAAGTAATCCTCAAACAGTTTTGGTCCAGATCTTAAACCTCCCAGGTTATGGCTTTCCTTTCTCTAATGCAGAGGCTTTCAACTTGGGTCCGTGGCCAGTGGCCAGCGGGGTCCGCAGACAGGTCAAGAAAAATTTGGAAAAATTAATATACATGAATTGTCAATGAGTAATTAATTGACTTTGTGGGAACGGGGTCCGCCATGTAGCAATGACATGTTTTGGGGTCCGCAGCTTGAAAAAGGTTGAAAATCTCTGCTCTAATGCCTCAAGAGATTCTTACACTTGGCTTTCACTTTGTCTCTGGCTATCTGAAAATTTCTGGCTGCTTCTGAATCTCCCCACTTCTCCCCTGTTCTTTAGACTTGGATTGATTCCCAGAATATCTGCACGGAACAACTTCTCATTCCCTCCAAATCCCTTTTCTAAATCTATCTGTTCATGAAGTTTTTCGTTCATTCTCTTAGTCCCACTACTATGCCGTGAGTAAATTTAACAGAAATATATCCCCACTTTATGTAGCAGAAAACATAAAAAAGTATATCGGTCATTAAAAATCACACAATAAGAGAGATATAATCAATACATAGTAAATACCTGTGATCTGCATTAGCCTTAAGCTTTCCATTCCTTAGTCTTCTGCTAATGGCCGAAGGGGGAGGCGAGGAAGGCAGAGGAGGGGGTGGAATAGAGGGGAGAGGGGGTAGAAGTCTTCTATTCCGAGCAGGCAGAATCCACCCCTCTTCACCTTCATGTTTGAAAGTCCGTCGAGGCTTAGGAAGTGGATTGATAAAAGGTTTCTCCTCTGGCAAGCCAGGCTCCATGTACACATTTTCTTCATTGCGAGATTTCACACAAGGTGCTTTCACCTCTTCCAAAGTCCCAAAGATTGGCTCTCTGGCTTCAGAATCCAAGCCAAGGAGCCACTTACTTACTTCTACGCAGCTGGTACTTTCCTGGCCTTCTGAGGGCTCCTGGTCCTCTCCTGTCTTCTCTTGCAGACAATGTGGAGAATAATAAGTACCTGGTAGCTGAGGTTGGGCTTCAGTTGGCCCACACTTCAAGGCCTGCTCCAGCTTCTTGACCTGACTCAAGACCGATAGGTTCTCCTTCTGAATTTCCTTCCGGCTGTCCTTCAACTCCGTACATTTACCCACATTGAAATTACATTCTTCCTCCCTCGATTTCACATCCGTTTTCCTTACCACATGCTGCCCAGCGTTTTTAAAATTTCCAACGTGCCTCTCGTCCTCCTTGCTTGGCCCCTTGCTATTGGGGGACCTCTTATTATCCACTTCTCTCACTGCAACGTTATTCCTAGTCATCTTCTCCATTACACCCAAAAACGGACTGGGTTCCTCTTTAACACTCTGGTCCTCCTCCTTCCACAGGGACACTGGAGCTGGTGTTTCCTTTTTTCCTTCCCATTCTGAAATCTTGTCCTTGATACTCAAAGGCTTGTTTTTCAAACTGACTTTCCCAACAGACCGAAGGTTCTGACAGCCACCCATTTGCTTCCTTAGAATCCTGCCGCTTTCCCGCATGCTGAGATCTACCGATGGATCCCCAATTATCATCTTGGGACTCAGCATATTCTGCTGAAAACAGTCCAGTCTTGGATCCAGGATCAATTTCTCTATGGTTGTCAGTGGGCTCTCTGCCACGGAATCTAGTTTTGCTTTAGGCTGTAGCTTGGGTGTGAAGGCAATGCTCTCCGACCAATTATGCTTTGAAAGCCCACCCCAAAATTCTGTTTTTGCAGCTGTGTTATTTAGACTTGCAAACCTGATCCTAGGCAAAAAGGGCAAATGTCAGAAGATATTTAAGATTGCATTTCATCATTCAGTACAGTGTCATGAACTGGATTTAATATTTAGTTGATTATTAAATGAAGGACACTTTAAACCAAAAGACACAGAAGTGTAGATTTATTAAATAAATTCCTGCAATTTTTTTACTGTCTTCCCACTAATCTAAATATATCTGCAAAGAGGAGTTATTTTCTATCTTCTCATTAACATCTAGCACCTCATTTATTTACCAAAATGTCCAGTAGTACTTTAAAGCAAAACATATTTATTCCTGCATAACTTCATTTGCTCATGCCAAAACAAATAAATTTATCATTTGTCAACATAAAACTATTTGGTATTTCCCCCCTTCCTTATATGAGCAGATTAACCTGAGTGCCTCTTGGAAACTATTCAAAAGTCCATCCTTTCTTAAAACCCATACTAAGTAAGATCCTAGTTTTGAAATCTTTTCTACTTAACAGTTTATTATAGGAGGCTAAAACAATGGTAAGCAACTTCAGAGATGAATACAGTGCTAGAGTTTCTTAAAAACTTGCCCTCAAGTTAATATGATCTTGTAAGGAGGGAATATTAAACAGAGGGATTTTAAATTGTAATTGATTGTTTATTATTACATTGTTAAGATGTATGTACTGTTTATATGCAAAGTGACTATTTCCACAGTAGCTTACAATGTATTAGGAGTTTGTTTCATATCTAAATATAAACAATAAAAGCTGCAGCCAGAGTAGCAGAAAAAGATCACTGTAGTTAAAACGTATTAATATAGCAAAAGATTCTGAAATACTAGGGCTTGTATTTCTAGCAAAACCTCCAAAATCCAGGTCAGGCTCTGGTTCAAAAAAAGAAGTTATGAATAAATTGGACTGTCCCTTTTAAATTTTCTCCTCTTCTCCTCTATTATACACCCTGATTAAGTTTCTAAAGCCATGATTAATGTCAATAAAACAGAAATAAATATGGGGATTAGATATCCTCTGTCTCTACCCAAAACAATAAAATAAACCTCCCACTAGCGCCTTAGTGAATGTGAGGTCAACAGAATGCACTTGTAAAGTGCAGGCACCTATTCTATTATCTACGCATGTTTCTGGAAGAGTTTAAAACTCTGCTAAGTATCTTTGAACAAAAGAAGTAGGAAAAAAGGAATCTAGCAGTACTAGATAGTCCTTGACTTAGAACCACAATTGAGTTTGGAACTTTGGCTATGTTGTGGGTGGGGGTGGGTCTTTAAGTGAGTCATGTGACCTGACTCAGTTTTATGACCATTTTTACATGAGTAAAAATATAGGTAGGCTGCAACATGAGTGACCAGAATTGTCAAGTAAGCCACATGTTAAAGGGAAAACATTTTCTCAAATAAGCATCTTTGTCAAAAAAACAACAACAAAACCCTCATAAAACACTATTATGTGACCATGGGATAATGAAAACGGTTGTAAATGTGAGCCAGTTGCCAAACACTCAAACTATGATTACATGATCGTAGGTTGTGCATGAGTCATAACTTTGAGGAAGGGTTGTAAGTATTTGGGAGTTTTTCTCCTCTTCTTCCTTCTTCTTTTCTTACTATATCATTCTTATTTAAACACCGGTCAATTCTTTTCACATTAATTTTACATACATACACCATACTGTCCAAATTCATTATTTATCTATATATTCTTAATTTCTCTCTGCTTCAATTATACCAATGCGACTTATCTATAACTTCTGTAATATCGAGACCTATGGCTTAAATTCTTATAATTTTCCCTCTACTAATTTTTAATTTAGAGACAGGCATATCCCGTATTAATATTTATTTTCGGAGTAGGGAAGCCCTCTTATTCCTTCTCTCTTCCGTATTTTTCCTTCTCTTCTTTTCCTTTCCACTTTCTGTTACCTTCTTACTTTCTTTTTCTTTCGTTTCTCCTTCTACTCCTCAACTTCCTCTTTCCTGTTTCTACCCTCCATCCGTTCATTCATCTTTACATTCCCGTTCGTCCTGTTTTATTCTTTTCAACTACCCATTTTCTTTCTACAATCTTTTCCTCTTCTCATCTCCACCTCTCTCTTTACCTTTCTTTCTTCTACTTCCTGATTTTCCTTCTTTCATATCCCTCTCCTCACTTTCCTTTTTCTTCTATTATTTTTTCCTTACTATTCCCATACCTGATTCTATACTTAAATCCGTGCCCAAGAAAAGTCAATTACTGATTTTTACAATCGTTTACATATCAATTCATTTGTAGTTCTAATATTTAAATTAGCTTTATATTACATCTTCCACGTTATTTGTTCGATTTTAAGGAAGAAGAAACAGGAAGAAGACTAAGAGAAGGAAGTCTGGAAGAAAGACAAGGAGAAGAGAAAAAGAATTTGGGATGCTAAAAACAAGATTATAATGACTATATGGAAATGACAATGTATGATTCTTGATGTCCGACTGTATGAATTTATTCTGTCATGTTTGTGAAAAATCTGTAAAATAAAGGTTTTCTTTATTGAAAAAAAAAAGTATTTGGGAGTTTATCATAACTTCAAACAGTTGTTAAGCGACTGGTTGTTAAGCAAAGACTACCTATATTAAATTCCTACCTGCCTTCCCACATTCGGAAATCAATACAAACAGAACATTAATAATATTTACCTCTCAATTTTTTTGCAAATAATGATTTCAGGCTTGCTCTCCACATTGGGGATGGCACTCCCTGTCATCGTGTTAGCAACTGGCATGGCTGCAGGCCGCCTAGGAGGAAACACACAAAACATGTGTACATAAAAAGCTGGGTGCTTTCCCCTCAGATTTGCAGTCGATACTCTTTTAACATGTCTACATATTTACACAACTGTCATTTGTTCAGTGAAATAGAGTGAAAATAAGATCCCTAAATTCATTCCATGGGTCACCCCTCTTTTTTGAAGAGCCGTTTTTGAGATGCTCTAATTATTTATTCAAGGGTTGCTCATGTTGCTTTCTATGAGAAGAGTTTCCCGCATCTTGGTATGTTCTAGATGGGTCACTGTTTCATTCCCATAATCCTTAGCGCAAGTATATCTTGGGCCCACAGGTTGGGAAAAAAACCTGTGTTAATTAAAAGCTAAGGATGGTGATTAGACTCAGAAGAAATGTTACAAGCCCTGTCATCCATGTAGAAATGGATTTTTAGGAAACAAGAGGGCAGCTAAAAACAATGAGGATAAGACAGTAATCAAGAGTTGATTAGGATCATGTAATCTTTGTGGGGTTTTTTAACCCACCCACCCTCAATGGCTCTTGAATTCTATTCCCCTCCTGGGGAGCAGTTGATAGTTTGCTGCCAACACTGGCACAATTATACTTTTAAAACTATGTTGTTGAGTTCTGATTCTTCAAACTCAAAAGTCAAACAATTCTTGCAGAACAGGCTGAGAATCTAACAGAAGAGGGTATATTGGGAGAAGGAGCACTTGGAAGAGGCATTGGTGCAGGCGGGGACAGTTGACCCAGAGTCTAGTTTAGGTAATGACCCCGTCATACGTTACACAAGGCAATGAAAATCAAGTTATCTACTTGAAAGAAAGAGACGTGATTAAGCAAACTAATCAAGCTGGAAATCAAGCTAATAAAAAAGTGCAATTGTCTGTTTATTTTTTTAAATTTATTAAATTTATACCCCGCCCTTCTCCCGCAGGATTCAGGGCGACTAACAGGCCTAATAAAAAACAATACAACCCAATATGACACAATAAAACAACATTAAAAATATTACATGGGGCCTAATTAAAAGATGGGCGAGATCCTAAAATAATTTCCATCAAATCATAAAAATAGCTAAACGTTTAAAAACCAATAAAACCCCAATTTTAAAACAGAAGGACTAGCGCTCAGCTAAACCAGCCGGTTGGAATAAAAGGGTCTTCAGGACGCGGCGGAAAATCTGAAGTTCAGAGATGGTGCGTATCTCAGGGGGGAGATCATTCCAGAGGGTGGGTGCCGCCACAGAGAAGGCTCTCCCGCTGGGGGTTGCCAGCTGACATTGTTTGACCAGCGGCACCCT
>JANHFO010009429.1:1796-12184 GCA_032468095.1 Pareas carinatus | reverse complement strand
AACCGGCACAGCAGGATACCATGGTCGATGGTATCAAAAGCCGCTGAGAGATCTAATAGGACCAGGATAGAGGAACACCCCCTATCGCTGACCCTCCACAGATCATCAACCAACACGACCAATGCCGTTTCCGTGCTGTACCCAGGCCGGAAGTCAGACTGAAGCGGATCTAGATAGACCGATTTCTCCAGGCGCCTGGGGAGCTGATACACAACCACACTCTCTACAACCTTCGCCCAAAAGGCTTGACTGTTCTTCTTCATTTCTCCTTTTCCTCAAACTCTGTCTGTACTCTGCTTGAATTACCTGGCTGAACTCTGGATGGAAAATTGACTGCCGTACTGCACTCATAGATTCTCCCTGAACCTATTATGGCAGGAGTCCCCAACTCTCAGTCCATGGACCAGCACTGGTCCGCAGCATGCCAGCAACCAGGATGTGCAAACAAGCCAAGCCCCATAGGCAGCACACAAATCCACTCCCCCTCCAGTCTTTATTAGGGTATTTGCCTCTTTGAGTTTTGTTTTTTGAAAAACTAAGGTCGTATGCCTTTGTTTTTCTGTACGTTTCAAGTTTAATTTCCATTTTATTTATCAAATTTAGCTGTCACCCATCTCGTGGTTCAAGGTGACTCTTTGAGTCAGTAAATACCTCTAGGTTATTATAGGAGAAGCTGTCTTGAATATGTAGGTTGTGACCCTATAATTCTATAGATGGTAGCTGCTGTGTAAGGCAAGGAGCTCAAGAACTTCCACCCCAAAAATGCCTGGAAGCAATGACTGCATCTTGGCAGAATTTCCTCTTTGCAATTTGGATTGGGAACTGTGAGTCCAAACAAAATGATGCTAGGACCTCTCATCAGTAGTCCTCGCTTACTGATGGTAATTGGGACCAAAAACTCTGCTGCTAAGCAATGTAATCATAAGGCAGAATGGCAATTCCAGCAGTCCAAGTTGCCATTTTTGAGTGAATTCTGCATGGTTGCAACATCTCACACTAATGTGATCCCCATTTGCAACCGCCTAACAGCTTCCCCATTGACTTTGTTTATGGGAGAAAGCCAATGGTGATCACATAACTACATGATGTTGTTATGTCATAATTGCAAACCAGTCACCAAGTACCTAAATCACAAACACGTGACCACGGGAATGCTGTAACAGCTGCAAATATGGGGACACCTTGCTTACTGACATCATAACATTCAGTTGCTGAATGAAGGGAAGTTAAACAAGAACTAGCTGTACTTGTTAGAAGGAAGATAAATGTTAAAAACATTTGTGACATATAGGCAATTTTAAGGGCCCATTTTCTTGTCTGTTTCTCTCACTTTTTCTATGCAGAGGGCTGTGCCCTCCCTTCTTTTATGTGGAAGGATCAGGTTACATTTATTCACTAACTTAACAAATGGCATCATATTAAATCAGTGTAAAATGCATCTTTGTGGTGATTTCTATTTCCTTTGCTAAAGGGAATAGAGTCTTTCCAGGCATTCTTTGGGGAACTGGGGGGCGGGATGGTTCATAGAGAAATATGAATGTAACCTCCAGGGGAAAAATGGTAGAGAAGCTATTACATAAATATTAGATTAGTTCAGAAAGAGGTGAGAAAGTGAGAAAGAAGCTCAAGATTGCTTTGTCTTGATTCTATTTGCTACAAGTAGGAAGGGAATCTCTCAGACTTTGAAGACTTAATAACAGCAGAGGAATTATAATTGTACTAAGTTTTCAACACCCATTTATATCTGTTTTCATCTCCCTGAAGGGCTGCAGAGATGTGTTTGTGTAAAACATCCAAACGTCCACTGAGACAGCCAGCCGAGGAAACTGCAACTTTACAGGACCTTGGCAGAATTTTCATTCTCATTCACGGTTATTAGAAAGATCAGTTACTCTTCAGATAAGTAACTGGAGAGAACATGGGGGAGTTAATTTAGTTCAAACAAGCCCAGACCTTCTTGAAGCTAAGACTCTCAAGGTTAGATGACTGCCTCAGATAACTTGGTTTTGGAGTCCTGCTTTACCCCTCAGGCCCCAAGACCTAGCTAAGTATGTTGCATGAATGAACAGGGCCATAATGTAGTAACAGTCAATGCTATGAGCTCATGATTTGCTACTCTGGAGAGGCTACAATAAGTCTTCCTATTTTGTCAGTGTATGGAGAGCTAAACCTGCCAAGCAAACCTATTAAAATACCATAGATTGAAGGAATACTTTCTGTCCAAGCAACAGTACAATTCACAGTGCAGCATCTTTTACAGAGCCAAACATTGCTCAAAGCGTAATTTAATTCTTGTGGATTTGCTGCCTGATTGCTGAAACTCTGCCATGAGTGTCTTTTAGCCATTGAATGGCTGGCAAATTGCTGTGTGGATTGGGGGGTAAATGCTACATTCAAGAAACTCTTAACTTCTTTTGAAATCTCCAAGAACCCAAGAGGGAGATAGACAGACTCCAGGGCATAGTTTAAAAGACATAATAGAATCAAAGCTGGAAAGTCTTTCCACAACTGTTGCAAACCCAAGAAACAAAAGCCCCACTCTTGCTTTCAAAGTTCTTAACAAAGGAAACAACTCTATTTCACAGGATAGTCTGTTGCTGCATCTCACAATACAAACTGTTCAGAATAGCCTTCTCCAATTTGGTGCTGTGCATTATAATTCCTATTACTCTCACAGGGTACCAAGAAATCACACAAATGGATTCCCAACATATTTACAGGGCATCATATCTTAAACCTTGTATTTGCATAAAACATTTCCTAATTCAGGATTATTCTTATCATCATATATTTTAATAAATCAATAAACTTAACAAAAACATGTTCACAATGTTTATGACTTTTTCATTCATAGAGTCTTACACCAGTCATTATACTTTCACTATCATTTCTTCTACTTTTCCCCTTTCTTTCCTGCCTCCTTCCTCCCTTCCCAAAGATCCACGTTTTCAAACCCCAGATAAACAGTCCATGTGTAACATTCAAAATCTCTCTTTATGTTTATATCCTATCCTAATTCTCTTAATTTTTTTTCATATCATTCTTCATGTGTCCACACAGATTCATAATCAAATCATGTATTTGGAATATAAACCACAAAACAACGTGATTCCAAACAATCAACTTTTCTAAGTAGATATGTGCTAGTCACCTCTCTTGTTCATTCCTGAATTTCTGAATGGGCCTGTCACTTTTTCTACCTATTCTAAATCAGCCTCGTATATCCATTCATGTAATGGGATAAACTTTTCCTCATTCATTCATAATATTGTACAATTTCCTCCAAACTCATCCCTGATTTGCCCTTTATCACCATTCACTGGAGAATAACATAAAATTATCAATAGACTTCAGACTTTTACTATCATATGCATTCACAAGTTACATTACAATTCATACTTTGACACATTTATTTACTCATTCTGAAATTTGTCATCAATTTCATTTATATGCTACCAATTTATAATAAATGTTGGCACCACAGAGGTGGCCAGAGTCATTAGTTGAGATGAATAAACAAACAGTTCTACAACAAAACACAACTCAGAATTAAATAATGTAGCAGTAAGATGACTGTTGCAAAAGTCGTTCTGGAATAATTTAATCTAGCTGCCTTATGGAAAGCCATCAAGAAAGGGTCTACTCATAATACATATATTCTAGCACTGGTGTTATAACATAAAAGCATTATCTTCTCACTTTAGCCTTCCTTCAAGAAAACACTAGATTAATAGGATTTCAGACTCGCAAAACTGATGTCAAGTTTGTGAGGCAGTCCATACAAGAAGCACACCCAGAAGACCTGGCTCTATTTTATTGTAAATTAATCTTGCAAATCTGATGGTACATATCTCCCCTATTGCTTTTACAGTCCAAGAAATTAGGATCCCTTCTGAGATGTTTGCCATGCCCTTATTGTTTTTTGTGAGTTAGGTTGCGTCTTGTTCAACTATTTCTCTGTCTGTGGCTCTTCCCTCTGTCTCTCAAAGTCATTCCCACATGCATTTACTAAACCAGATTTTGATAATACATGCCTGGACTGCTTGCTCCTTTCCACAAAACAACATAGATGAACAAAGTGTTATTCTGGGCAGTCTTTCACTTTTACCATCAACAAACTGAGATAAGATCACAGGCCCTCAGTATACAGTATTGGGGCTACCAGATGGAACTGGGACCTGGAAGCAAACTGCTGGCTCTCCTTCTAAAATAGCCAGCCTTACTACCCTGCTCCTGCTTTATCTCCCCAACCCATCACAACTAGGATAGGTTCACCATCTCCTTCATCTTGGATTCTATCTCCCAACATGACTCACTATGCTCCATTTATCCCCTCTTATACAACTGCAAAACAGACAACTCTCTCACACCTTCCTTCAGAAGATCAGCAATCAGGCAACACCACTCACACTTCCCACCTATTTTACTAATCATATATTTCCCACATCTTACCTCCCCACTATCATGATGGGATCAATTTTTGGTTCCTCTACATATTTATTTCCTTGGTATCCCGCAAGTCAAGCAATTTCCTTGGATGGTAAGTCTTTCGTTCATAATTACACCTACATTTCACCTCTCTGCCTGTATTTATCTATCCCACCCCATATCTTCCATAAACATTAAAACAGAAGAATAGTAATCTATACTATATGGCTATACAGTAATTGAAATATGCAATTGATCTGTGTTTTGTTTTGTTACATTTGCTCTTTTTTATTTTACAAAAGAAGCAAACAAGCAAAGAAGCAAGCAAGCAAAAGCACTAAAAATGAGTTGTCAAACCAGGGGAAATCAGAAAACTCCTCTGAGGATTATCAAAACATATAAAGGTTAAAGATTCCCCCTGCACATGTGGGCTAGTCGTGTCTGACTCTAGGGGAGGTGCTCATCTCTGTCTCAAAGCCGAGGACCCAGCGCTGTCCGAAGACATTCCTGTGGTCATGTGGCCGGCATGACTAGACGCCAAAGCCGCACAGAGCGCTGTTACCTTCCCACCGAAGTGGTCCCTATTCTTCTACTTGCATTTTTACATGCTTTCAAACTGCTACGTTGGCAGAAGCTGGGGCTCACCCCGTTACACGGCGCTAGGGATTCGAACTGCTGAACTGCCGACCTTCCGACCAACAAACTCGGGAGTCTTGGACGCTGAGCCACCGCGCCACCCTGTTATCAAAACATATAGTGCTTTGTTACTGCAATATCATGGAGGCAAAAGAGACATGTGGAGAAATTTTATGATGATGGAAGCCATGGGCATTCATCCAAAAGCCTTGGGCATTTTGTGATATTGTTTGATCACAGAGAACATTCCCAGAACAACAGAAGGCAATCTGTGTTGCTGCAAAGGCCAAGGATGAATAGGGTCTCTAAGGATTTTCCAAGGAATAATTGGCGCTAGCCGAGGTCACAGTTCCCTTGTTCTTCCTAAAGTTAAGTTCTTTTCTACAGCTACAGTGGGAAGGGCTTCTGCTCTTCATTCACCGCAAATGGAGGGGAAAGCTTCCCGCCCCCACTTTGCTTTGAAAAGCAGCTCTTGGCCTCCCCCTCCCCCTTCACAGCTTCTCAAGAGGGCATTATGCTAAACCCATAAGCCAAAATTGGGAGTGGGAGAGAGAGAGAAAGAGAGGGAGGGACTTTTCCATGGTAAGAAAAAAAGTTCATTGTCTTTTACACAATCTTTTTTTTGTGAGGGGGGGGGTGACCTTGAAGTCTCTGGAGCCCATGAGATCTTGCAGAACCCATCCTACTGATCTGAAAGACAGGCAGGAAATAAAAGAATGCAACAAGTACTTCTTTTTTTATTAAAAAGTTTTATAAACACATACAGAGTATACAAATAGTAATCCTCCAGTGATTCTGACAGCCATTTATGCCAGTGAGACCTGGAAGGGGTCAGCAACAGGAGATTTTATGTTCTCCAACAAAGATGCCTTTGCTGAATCCTAACGATCCACTTTTTTGATCGTGTTACTAACGAAGAAATGCTCGAGAAGAGTTTCTCCAACAAACTGCATAACACTGTTGCACGCAGAAGACTCTGACTTGCAGGTCATATTCTCCGTATGGAGACCAATCAGACCCCCAGATTGGCGATTAGATGGACCCCATCGAAATACGTGGTGAAGAACATTCATGGAAGACTTAAAGACCTTAAACATCACATGAGAAAACACTGAAGTCCTCACCCACAACCAAAAATGTTGGAGATTCCTTGTTTCCCAATATGCTACATAGCATGGGAGGATCCAATGTGAATGCGTGCTAAATGCTCATACTCCTAAGAGACCTAACTGTTTCAAATTCCTTTTTCTTGCTCGGTGTCTTCAAAATCTTAATACATAAAGGTATTTGTTCCACGTAAGTTTATTATTTTTAAAGGCTTCTTAGTGTTGGCCCTACTACCCATTTCAGAATCCCTGCATAGCTTTACAGCTACTTTATATGCTCTGACTTACAGCCCTGAGGCTCAGGATCAAGCAAATTCTCCATCAGAAGTTTGGAAAGGAAACAATTTGCAAAGGCAAAAAAGAGATAATATCATGACGGGGAGTCGGAGAAAGAGCAGAGAGGCAGCCTACCAGCTTTGGATGGCCATCTGGTTAGCCTCCATGGGACACAACTGGCAAGAGAAGTGGGGAGGAAGGTAAGCAAGCCACAGCTTGATCCCCTGAGTAGCGCAATGGTCTTAGGAATGTCAACCCTGCCTTGAGGAAGAACAAGGACACAAAACACAGCCATCCAGAAGGAAGACAAGAAGAAGCAAAGAAGCTCTCTGATGAGATGGATGGTGGCAAGGACACCAGGCAAAAGTAAACTTCAGACCAGCAAGTGGCTGAGCACACAGCCCGTCACAGGAACGCCTACTCTGGATTCCCAGGGCCCCGTGATCAAGAGCTTCCTCTTGCCAGGCGAAAGAAGACCCTGTGATGACCCTTTCCTTCCACACATCAGCTCCTGCCTGGTTTTTTTTTATCCTTCTGAAGAGGCGTTTGTTTACTGTCCTATCGCTGGCATGCAGGAAATGGCCTTGAAATAAGCTCTAGTCACCTTTCCCCAGCAGCTGCTCTTTGACTGCTTTTCTAATTCCAGTTCTTCTCTCTTTCCTTCTTTCTTATCCTGACACGCCAAATCCTTGGCTGAATTACTTTTCTTTCAAAGGGAAAATTTACTTTGGACGCTTCCTGATGAGGCTTTTGGTGTGCGTGGAATAGGTCCTGGCTTCATGTTAGGTTATTGCATACTTTTCTCTACCCTCCCAATAGGGAATTTTGATCTCTGGGTTGAACTTCAAGTTCATCATCTCCAGTAAACGTGGTTTTTGGTGAGAACTGCAGGATAACATATCAGGAAAATACCACGTAAAGGGGAAAGCTATATGAAGTGTTCGGAGGACAAAACTGAGATTCTTTGAAGCCAGCTTTATTTTCCCACCAGCTCAAGTATTTTTTGGATTTAAAAAAAAACCCATATCCAGTACTGTATGTTTAAAAACAAAACAAAATAGTACAATTTTTCAGCAAGTGTGGCCAAGAAAATATGCAACCCAAGCAGGAACTCCTTCTTCTGTTGCTTGCTATGGATTTCTGGTTGCAGAGCAACTATCTAATTTACGCTCCAAAGCAAAACTTTATTCAAACCATTTCAGCTTTACTGAGAAGAGAGACGCTTCCTGAATTTTGTTATGAGAAAACATATAGCACACCAGAATAAAAATATACAATCTTTTACAGTTTTAAAAAATATATTATTTTCCTAAAATAAAATTTAAAAAATCATACAGAAAACAGGATTCCGTGAAATTGCCCAAACGTATTTTAAGAAACAAAACTGGTATCTATTTCAATTAGTGACAATCTTTCCTTCACACACACCACCCAATAAATAAATAAAAGGCAATTTATTTAGGATTTATTAATCAAATTTATATAGCTGCCCATCTGACCAAAGATGATTCTGGCCCTTGCAAATTAAAGAACCTCTGCAATTGGCATAATTAAAAAGGCAGGAAAGCCATAGATCCTCTAAATACAAGGAAACTATGCACAGTATTGCACCAGTTCTCATAGAAATCAGATGATACTTGAGATGATCCAGAAATGAACGCATTTTGTTTTTCATTGGTACAAATCCAAAGTAGTGCTGAATAGAAATAATACACTCCTTATCAAACATGAATAGTCCACTTAAACGGACAATTAAGCCAATGTGGAGTTATATCATAAAACAAGTGAATACCAATCTGGAGGAAGCTGATAACAGCATTTAAAAACAACAACATATAGGCAATGTGAAACAGGAGTTTGGTGAAAAATAACATATGTGTAACATATAATATAAAAGTTAAAGTCTCCTTTGACTTATCCATGTCATTTTCTTGGCAATTGCAAGGAAATTCTTTGTCTCTCCTTTTTACGATCTTCCTACTCTTCTGCTCTGGCACTTTGAGGTGATCTCCTATGCCTAATCCTGCTTTGCTTTCGGGTTCTGTCCAGATTCACGACGATTCTGTGGCTTCTCAGGACTCCACATCCTGGAGCCTTTTCCAGTGGAAACTATGGGTAATTCACTATGGGTAGATTGCTCACTTGAGCAATCTAAAATCCCCCCCATCATTTGACTACATCCTCTTTTTCTATTTACAATGATTATACTGTAGCAATCACTCATGTATGCCCGTGCATGTGTGCTTTCCATAGCTACTAAAAATTACTGATCTAGATACTAATCATAAAATGTTCTGGAAGATAGATCCATTTAATGTCAAGAAAAGAGGCGCTGCAGGAAGAGCATTAAGGACACGGTGTGGACCTGAAAGAGCAAATTTTAAATTCTCTCTGCCCCCCATAATTACAATCCAGATTATTAGTAGGTCAGTAGTGCAAATAGTTTCAATCAATTCTTATAAAACGAATGAATACAGAAGACAGAATATCAAGGAGTATTACGGGCCAAGGGACTTAGCTCCATTTAATATTTTTTATTAAGGTGTGCTATGAGATGAAGTACAACTAGAAACCAAAGTCAGGAAAAATAAAGAAGAAAGAAGTGCAAAGAAAAAGAAAGAAAGAAATAGTGACTTCTGAGTTTTTCAATGCAGTAAAATGTCCTCGCAAAAGCTACAACCTCAGCCTTTTGCTTTACATTTCTAACTATTTCAAGCCATTTCTGTAACAAAGTCAATCTAGTCTTCAAAGATGAAAATCTAAGTTTCTTTTTTTTTAGTAGCACGAAGTCCAGAAGCAGTTCCAAGTAGAAACAAAACTAGATAAATTCTCCTCTTTAATTAAATTAAAATTCTCCAGGTTTGTCTGGACACATAAGGAATTGGTCTCCGGTGTACATGCAGTATACTTACATACAGGCTAAAATTGACAAACTGTGATTACAATCATAAGATACATTCATAATCATAAAGTGCATTCATCGTGTCATCATGTTATAAAGTACAACTATCACGTCATAAAACATTTCATCACGTCACATGTCAAAGCATTTGTGACAAACCAGTCAATTTTGCCATCTCTGCTCCCTCTATCACCTTACCTTCAATTCTAACCAATGTTTTAGGATGCCCTGTTGTTTATTTTTTATTAATGGAGAACAGAATATCTTTGTTCAGGCAGAGCTTTGCAATACTGTATTCTTAGAACCAATACAACAATTGATATTTCTGTTGGCTCCTGTCAGATTTCCCAACCCTTTGCCCTATTTTAGGGACTTTCCCGCCACGGTGGTTAAGTGAATCACTGCAGTTGTTAAAGTAGTAAGACGATTGTTAAGTGAATCTGGCTTCCCCACTGACTTTGGTTTTAAGAAGGTTACAAAAACTGATCACGCGACCCTGGGACACAGCAACCATCACAAATATAAGTCAGTTGCCAGCATCCAAATTTTGATCATGTGACCATGGGGGTCCTGCAAGGGTTGTAAGTGTGAAAAACGAACCTAAGCCACATTTTTCAGTGCCGTTGTAGCATTGAATGGTGACTAAATGAACTTTGTAAATTGAGGTCATGTATATCAACACATAGCTGAAAGTCAGCTCATCTGACCAGAAATCAAGACAAAATTAGTTGATATGGTAAGAGAGTCTTTGGGGGTGAGGAAAGAAGACAGGGGAGAGGGAACTAGAGACAGCTGCTGGTGGAAGAGTCATCAGCTTATCTTTCAGTAAGTGGATGTTTTATGAGTGACCATTTCTAACAATTACTAAATCCGAGGGCAGAGGTTTCCACCCTTGGTCCCTTTAAGGTTTGTGGACTTCAAGTCCCAGAATTCCCCAGCCAGCATGACTGGCTAGGGAATTCTGGGAGTTGAAGTCCACAGGCCTTAAAGGGACCAAGGTTGAAGACCTCTGCCCTAGGGGATAACTATATTGAGAGAAC
>JANHFO010009424.1:12200-25289 GCA_032468095.1 Pareas carinatus | reverse complement strand
TTTTCAGGGGATGTCTTATTTTTCCACCGAGAACTTCCTGTCTGCTCCGGCTGCACTGGAGGGGAGGCCTTATTATCAGGGGAGGTCTTATTTTCGGGGGATGCCTTATATTTCAGCGAGAGGCCAAACTGTGAGTAGGTCTTATTTTCGGAGGATGTCTTACTTTTGGGGAAACAGGGTATTTATGGTATTTTTTAAACAAACTCATTTTTGTCCTTTATTTTGGTCAGGTAATTTTTCATGCACAATCATTCACATTCATGTAAAAAATATGGAAATTGAATTGTCTTTATAAATTTATATATACTGCTTGATTTTAGATATTTTTATTAGAATATACTGATTCCTTATTCTCAAATATTGTTCTAAATATAAGCCTTTGCAAACTGAAATTATGGACTAACAGATATTGCAATTTTAAGAAATTTGAAAGCAATAATATGGGGGGAAATTTCTGGATGACATTACATTTTTAAATAAATAAGATATTGATTGAACATGTTTAGCTTAATATGCGAATCTGCTAGACCTCAACCTATCTAACTTGAATGAAAAGTGATAAAAATCCCACATTGCACTGATAGTGTACGGCAAAAAATTTAGCAGCACAAAACTAACAAATGTGTAAACAAAAAACTCCCCCATATAGTGCAAGCCTAAATTCTGCCTCCCTCATTAGTGTTATCATCTTTTTATTAGTATTGTACCACTTCCTTTCCTAAGGAGGAGGCGTCTGTGAGAATCTGGAAATTATTTATTTCAATAGCAACCTTTTTTTAATAGACTGTTCCATAAATGCACATAACTGTTATGTACATAAATGTAATAGTGACCATATCATTTCATTAATATTGTTGATCTTCAGACAGTTGATCTCCAGACACACACACACGTCTTGTTTTCATTTCTAGCTATAGCAGACTATTTTCCTGAAATGAAATACATAATTTTCACTTCCTCAGGAATATCTTCAAAATAATATAGACTTAGCTGTTGAGAGAAGAGAATAAAGAGTCACTAGCTTATCTGAATTAGATTAATTTTGTTCTGACGAATACTAAGGGGCTATGAAATCTGGACTGCAACCAATCCAGATTTGTCTTTTTGATGGCATTCAGTGGATGTTTTGAAGCCTAGATTGGTAGCCATAAAAGATTTTACATTGTGATTTTGCACATCAGTCAAAACCAGTAAAATGCAGACCATAACTGTATGGAGAGCAAGTTTAAACCGATATTCACAAATATAGCAATGCTTCTCAGTCCTAGCCATTTGCTATACAAACATTTAAAACATTATCAAGAATAGACAGAGCTACATGGGCAGCCGTTGCATATTTATTTTAAAAGCACAATAATATCGTATCATTCATAAGATTATTTTTTGCTTTAGTATACTTGTCAAAGTTAGATAGAAAGCAAACAATACCCTAATATTGTTAATAGAATGATATGCTTTGAGAGCTATTAAGAGTTTTAGTAGAACTTTAGCAGTTACTGAACACAGCAAATAAAATTTCATATCAATCATTAGCTCCATTCTTTTCACTGATTGATATGACAGCAATTTTACTGAGATTGAAGCAGAGCCATTCTCAGATTTACTTTAAAAACTCGGGGATTAAGTATTTGACTCTGTGTCTTAATTAACTTTTAATACTTTTTAATAAGCTGTATCAAGTTGGTTTAAGTCCAATCTAATTCCCTGTTTTCTTACTAACCTGCATGAGTTCATTGCTATCAATGAGTTTATCTTCCAGCATCTCCTGTGTTAATTTTCCCATGGTGCCGTAGAAGTCATCTGCAGTTTCACAAGAATTGATCTGCCTGCATCGCAACACAAATATTTCTGTTACTATATATGTTGTACTCCTATATTGTACATTTGCTTTATTAAGCTGTTTTTCTTGTTTCCTTAGGACTACGGTTAAGACTGGTTGGTCTAGGTCAGGGATGGGAAACCTTGGCTCTTTTATGACTTGTGGACTTCAATTCCCAGAATTCCTGAAACAGGGTCCCTGGGTTTAGGTGATGATGGCTAAATCACATCACAGATAATTGTTTTCATGAATCACAGCTATCACACAGGGCAACTATAAAAATCTTGCTTCTTCAAAGATGACTTGGGATCAGTACTTAGGATAATTATCATAGTAGTGGCAGAGAATAAAGATATGGTGATATCCAATTATAGGGAGAAAGAGAAATTAGGCATTTAACAGCTTTTGTCTCTTCTGGAAGTTTTATTAGCAATTATTGGACAGATTCAGTCCACCAAAGAACCTAATCTTTAGCCTAAGTAGAGTCAAGTCAGTCCTATAAAGCAGAAATCATCTATGATTTGGCTGTAGGTGAGAAACTTCATTGGCCTGTGAAAGAGATACCTATTTAAGGGAAGTAGGTATGCTGATATGGGCCACATGTCTTTTAGCTGGAGGAGGAGAAAATGAGATGTGTGATAGCTGTGATTCATGAAAAGAATTATCTCCCTTAACAACTGTGACAAAACTGTTTTCTTTAAGCATGAGCACCCTGGTTTGGAATTAGGAATCAATTGAAGGTCCTGTTAATTTATTGCTTATGCTACCTCTGAAAGAATCTTTGACTGACTAGAGGGAATTGCATTTGATGCTCGTGACCCCTGGATTTCAATATCCATTTTAGGTTTTGTCTAGAACAATTTAGGAATTTACAGCAGCTATAATAAGGATAGTCTATCCCAGCTGATCACAGGTACAATACATGATGTAGATTACCTGTTTTGACAATTTGTTCTACTCAGGGGGATGTTCTGTTAGTGAAAAACCCTCATGTTTCTTTGTCATGGATGGAACTCCATTGGATTAATGGTTATACTTTGCTTGGGGTAGTGGACTTATTAAGATGAGCTGCCTGAAAGATTTATTGTGCTCATCTAGTTACCAAGAAATCTTCAAATGACTGATTCTACCAGTAGTTTCTATTTCTCGGGTAAATGTCAGATAGCATAGCCTGGAAGGAGTTGCTCCTTGAAAACAAGAGGCATAACATGAAAATATTATGGGAAAATAATCTACTTTCTTCTGATCTGACTAATTTGAAAAATCACTAGTCTCATATTTGGAGCTATATGCTGACATCCATATATATACTTTTTTCTGAGACAGAAAATATTGCATAATCCCCTTCAGGAAATGAATACCTGGATGCTTCTATGGAATTGGTAATAGGTTGGATGAGACAGGGTTTTAAAAACTTTTTCAAACTGTGGACCCCAAAACATCGATGCTACACGAAGGACCCCATTCCCCCAAATTCAACTAATTACTAATCGACAATTCATGTATATTACTTTTTCCAAATTTTTCTTGATCTGTCTGTGGACCCCCCTGTCAACTTGTCACGGATCCCAAGGGGTCCCCAGACCACAGTTTGAAAACCTCTGAGATGAGACATAACACTGGAATTAAATCCAGACAAGAGGGTCATGCTCATTTGTAAGGGACAATCATTCTTAAGGTCTACTTGTTCTAAATGGGAAACCACCGTCCCAGAAGGAAGAGGTGTACATTTTGGGAGTACTTCTAGACTCATCTCGCTCAGTGATGTCCGGGATTGAGGCAACAGTTAAGGAGCATTTGATCAGCTTGACTACATTCCTCCCTGGAACAAAATTACCTAAACATTATACTTGCACAGATAACCTTCAGGCCTTGACTGTTTTCCAGGACCAGGGACAAAAGGATTATGGGTCTTTCTTTTTTTTTACTTTTATATAGGTCACAGCTGCAAGGACACTGGCTCATGAAATTCACTGCCTCAAGGTTTCAAACTCAATCGAAGTGAAACTCAATGAAGATTGGCTTCAAAGTATTTGATGAATAATTGCATTATCATTTCCATTTAGCAGTAATTTCTGAATCCAGATCCTATTTATGGGAATTTTGAATTACAAGACGCCCAGTTATTGGCTGAGATGGGCAGCTATAGAAATTGAATAAATAAATAAAGTGATTAAAAAATATACATGTTAGAAAATGCCTTTACATAACATAAAGCAGTGGTTCCCAAAGGCGGCGGTAACGCTCCCCTGGGGACGGTTGGATGGCTTATGGGGGGTGCTAGGAGTCCGGGGGGGGGTGGCAGGGAGGCACTAATAGGCCAGGGAATGTCCAAAACTTGGACTATGTGCTCGGAGCTTGCCCCGACCCACAGGAGAACCCGGAGCTCGACCCGCCCCACGGGAGAGCCTGAAGCTCAGGCCACCCCACAGGAGAACCTGAAGCTTGAGCTGCCCCGGGAGAGAGTCTGAAGTTCGGGCTGCTCTGCGAGAGAGTCCGAAGTTCAGGGCCCCCCCGGGAGAGTCCGAAGCTCAGGGGCCCCCTGGGAGAGCCCGAAGCTCAGGCCGCTCTGCGGGAGAGTCCAAAGCTCGGCCCGCCCCACAGGAGAGCCCTGAGCTCAACCCTGAGTTAGGATTGGATGGCGAGTGAGTGATGAAGGGGAAGTGGAGTGCGAGAGCGGTATGTTTTTATTTGTGTGTGCATGTCTGTGTGTCTCTCATTCTGTGTATGTGTGTGTCTGCTATTCTGAATAATGCTATTTATAGGGGGTGGGAATGGGGGACACTGAGGATGAGTTTGTAGCATCAAAGAGGCGGTGGACCGAAAAAATTTGGAAACCACTGATAAAAAGCATTGTCCAGAAAGCCTTTGTGAGAATTATCTTTGAAGTCACTGAGAAAAAATTGCTAATTACAGTTTTCAGTGTACCTACCAAGAACAATAAAATTGTTTAAAGTCTTTCTAACAGAAATATATTGAATATAATGACAATACTTAAAAACCTTATTTGAATTCCAACATTTACCATAGAAATAACTATTAAAGTTTTTGCCCTGAGCACTTAAAATTCATTGTTCTGGCAAGTTGGTTCTGGGTAACTAGCATCAGTAAAGCAAATATTTTTATTTTTATGGAATATAAATTGCCTTATAGATTAGAGAAATTTTTTTAAGCTCTCAATGTGGGCTTCAAATACGGTGTAAGTGCACCTGCTCTCCAAAACTGTTGGAATCCTACTTCAGTCCCCACAAGCATCAACACTGTTACGAGGTGAGAAGACTGGGGAACATCTGGAGGAACAGGTTCCCCTTTTTTGTTATTGTGTTCCTGAAATCACAAAATATGAATCTTTCTCTCTATAGCAGATGCTGCTATAACAGAGAGTCTACAGCTAGTCCTTAGTTTATGACCCAAATTGAGCCCGAAATTTCCACTGCTAAATGAGGCAGCTGTCAAATGAGCTGCACTCAATTTTATGACATTTTTTACCACAACTGTTAAATGAATCACTGTAGTTGAATCGTGTGGTCATTAAGCAAATCTGGCTTCCCCCTTTGACTTTGCTTATCAGAAGCCAGCTGGGAAGGTGACAAATGATGATCACATGACTCTGGCCCAGTACAACTGTCATAAATACATGCCAGTTGCCAAGAATTCAAATTTTGATCATGTCACCGCGAGGATGTCTGCAATGATTGTAAGTGTGAGAACCAGAAGTATACCAGGAGCCGGTAAAGCATCATGACCTAGAGCAGAGGTCTCCAGCCTTGGTCCCTTTAAGGCTTTTGGACTTCAACTCCCAGAATTCCTCAGCCAGCTATGCTTCAATTCTGGAAGTTGAAATTCACAAACCTTAAAGGGACCAAAGTTGGAGACCACTGACATAGAGGGAGATCTCTGCAAGAAAATTTTATCCCTCTAAAATAAGTTGCTGGAAAAAAATACCTGGCAGAAAATCAAGACTCTTGTGTGAATTGTGTGTATTTCCAGCTAATTACTAGGGTAGTAGTCCTCTACTTACGACAACAATGGAGCCCAAAGTTACTGTTGTGAAGTGAAATATTTGTTAAGTGAGTTTTGCCCCATTTTATGATCTTTCTTGCCACAATTGTTAAAGGAATAACTGCAGTTAAATTTGTAATGTGGTCACTTAGTGAATCTGTCTCTCCCATGGACTTTGCTTGTCAGGAGGTCACGAAAGGTGATCACATGACCCAGGGATGCTGCAATTGTCAGAAAATAGGAATCAGTTGCCACATGTCTGGGGGTTTGGTTATGTGACCGTGGGGACGCTGCAACAGCCGGTAGTGTGAGAAATGGTCACAAGTCACTTTTTTCAGTGTTGTAACTTTGACAGGTCCCTAAATGAACTGTTGTAAGTCGGGGACTACCTGCAGTTATTTAATTCATTGTGTGTATTTGCCTAATCCGACTCTTGATTGCTAGACTCCAAAATATAGTATGGTTAAAATGCTGAACAAAGCCCAGAAGAAAAAGGATTCAAGTTTTCATCTGGCCATGACGTTTCCTAAATGATTTTTGGTCTGATTTTATATCACTCAGACTAGCCAATCTCACCAGACTATTGTGGACATAAATTGGACTATGTACTCCATCTTGATTCTTGTAGGAGAGGTGGCATACAAGTCACCACCATAATTTTAATGTAGACCTTACAGTCTCTCATATACCTAGTAGAGCATCACTTATAACAAAATAATAACAGAGTTGGAAGGACTTTGGAGGTCTTCTAAGCAGGATACCTTATACCATTCCAAAGAAGTCAGTTCTAGTTTGCCTCTCTCATTGATTACTTTCCATCCATTGTTCCTTGCCTTGCTTTCTGGTGTTCCGAAGCATAGGTTGACCCCCTCTTCTTTGTGGCAGTCCCTCAAATATTATCATGTCACCCCTAGTCCTTCTTTTCACTAGACTAGACAAACCTAGTTCCTGCAACCGTTCTTCAAATGTTTTAGCCTCCAGCTCTCCAATCATCTTTGTTCATCTTTTCTGCACTCTTTCCAGAGTCTCAACATATTTTTTTATAATATGGTGATCAAAACTGAATGCAGTATTCTAAGTGTGGTCTTACTAAGGCTCTATAAAGCAATACTAATGTTTCATGTTATCCCTCTAGTACTATAGTCACTGAACAGAATAATTCGGCCAAAAGTTTTAGACCCCCCCCCCCCAACCAAACAACTGCCTTTGTTACGAACATAACCTCAGTGAAATGGGGAAATTGCATTGGTGTGGTGAAATAGAGAAATGGAACAAAACAAAACAAAAATCTTGTGCTGCAAGGGAAAAGTGAAGGTGAATAAAAATAATTTTCAGCACTTGAATAGTATTTCAAAGAGCATTTCCACAAAATTTATCAATGGCTTATTTTTAGACATAAAGTGAAAATATACTTACTCTTCTAATTTTGCCCAAATGGCCAGTGCTACTCTCAGTATAATTTCTGACCCCTCAAAGAATACAGAATCCCAAATTTTTAAAACTGTATGGTTAGGAAGGCATGTAGCAAACAGGGTCAGGAACCACTGCATAGTGAAGACATTTGTGAGTGGGGGTTCATACCCACCTGAAACAGATAAAGAACAGGGAAATAACTGCCTGCTGTCTCCTCTGCATATCCTAACACAAAAATGGATAGAGTACAGAATTGCAGTATGATACCAAATTATATCATTTTGCTTAATTTCAGCTTCTTACAAATTCAGAAAGCTAAAAGCAATGGTTAATACATTGTAGATACTTATGTTCATGGAATGTCATTGTTTAGTTTATAATATCTGGACTACTTTTAACAAATTTAGCCTGCAATCAAGCTGAGCTGATTTCAGAAAAGCTAAACTGGGTGATATCTGACTGATACTTGAAGAGGAGACCACCTGAAATCACAAAGTAAAAGTAAAGCATGTAAAAATATTTTTGAAGTCTCATAAAAAATAATCTTGTCAAACATTTACATGTTCTGTTCCACTCTGCTCTGCTCTTTAATATGTAAAAATGTAAACGTGTCACCTTATGCAGAAAATCTCAAGGACTTTCCGGGGTAATGCTTTAACAGCAAAATTAGAACTTTTTCATTTACTGAAAAAACACCATTTATAACTAGTTTTGACACTGGCTTATTGTTAAACCTGATCCACAAGGAATAATCATATTTAGAGCAGGGAGAATAAAGCAGTCTAAAACCTACTGCTTCAGAAATAGCTAACTTGTATTCATCAGTTCAAGAGGCTAACACCTAAGATTCCTGATATCATCAATTTGCATATCTGATTTCATAGATTTCTATTTAGTGGTATCTCAAACACCTTCCAATTTTAAACAACACTTATGGTTTCAACCTAGAATTTTACATTTTTATTTTAGATTAAGACTAAGGAAATTTATTTCTAAGGAAAAAAAGAAAGGAGGAAATATTTGCGGGATCATTGCATACCTCCACTTTCCTTGTTGGCAGCTCTTTGCAGAGTATCCAAATGCTGGGACAACTCGGGAAGTTTCATTCTCAGAAGATCTCGGAACACTGCCATGTCAACAGACAGTGCTTTCAGATTATTGACAAAATAGCTGTCGGGCAGCACTTTATCAATTAAATAAATCATTATCTGAAAATCAAGCAGAAAAATGGGGTAAAGATAAAAGAAAATTTATCATCTAAGCAGTGATCTATCTGTTTATAAGTTATAGACTGAATCATAACTGAGTATTATATCCATACACCTTCATTTAGTCTGTAGGAGCATTGTTCCTATACTATGGTATTTTTAATAGCCAACAGAACTTGATATGGATAAAAATGTGATAAATAGATATACTTACTTTTAACGCATCTCCCTCATCACCCTCTACTACTTCCAGGATAAAAGCAGCAAGGATGTTAAAACCTTGACAATATCCTACAGATTTATTCCACCTAGCATAAGCCAATAACACTCTTTTCAACACCACTCTGTCTTGTTCTGCCTCTTGACCGCAATAAGAACTGCACCCGGTTCGATGAAGATCCTAAGTGGGAATGGAAGAAAAACAATGAAATGTTTCACATTTCTTTAAATACAAGTATAAATTATGCCTCTGTATTTTTACTTTCTGAAGTCAACTGATTGCATATTGTGCTCTGGAATCTAAGAGCATGAAAACATCTATCTTTGCGCTAGAATGTTCGAGCAGCAAATAATCAGCATTTCAAGAAGTAATTAAAAGCAATCAATATGCATTAACAGTAAGGTAAGAACTATCACATGAAAAAATTGATTCCTTTTGTTGAGCAGCTTTTCAATTCTGTAGAATGTGGAATGTACAAACCATGTTTTCCGGAAAATAAAACCAAGTCTTATATTAATTTTTGCTCCAAAATATGCACTAGGGCTTATTTTTCGTTTAGGCCTTATTTTCAGGGAAATACGGTACCAAATGCATGTCTGGTTGATGATCTTAACTGGGGTTTATTTTGGGGATAGGGCTTATATTATGAACATCCTGAAAAGTCATGCTAGGGCTTATTTCAGGGAAACGGGGTAGAATGTAAGATATGGGTGACTAGATTTTATACTTTTTCCAAGCATTCAACTAGCTACAGTAGCCCAAATTAGTGTTTCAGGAATATTAAGGGAGAATCGATTACTTTGTCTGGTAAATAATGTACTGGAGTCTTGCTAATGATATGGAACATATCAAGGAAAGAAGACAAGATTCAAAAACAGGCTGCCAACTTGGAGCTTGACTCAAAAATTTTCAGTCATGAATACTATGAGAAGAAATTCTTTTAAAACTGTTGAGATAGATTGAATCTTTTGAACTGAAAAAAAAATGTAACCCTGAGATACTGTAGCTCAAAAATGTTTTTAAGGAGACAAGAGAAAATGGATGACATTTTTCCTTTATCAAGTTACTTAATCTGGGTATTAATAGAATTTAATTTTTGCTACTTTGGAAGCACCCTCAATACATTTCATAAGAATTGAATGTACTCTGAAAGTGATGATCTGTTGTTCTGTTTACTGCTTCGTTTTGTCATTCTGATTATTTGTTTGATATGGACATTATCCTACAAAACCAATATAAAACAAAAAATAAATGTGTTAATAGCAGTGCAAAAAAAAATAAAGGAAGCAGGGAAGCAGGGAAGCAGGGAAACTGTGACCAAATTCAGCCAGTAGTGAGAAATTGTAATTTATTAATTACTATAATCAATATAATGAGAACATGCAGCACATAAGCAGATGGCCTTCTTTTATTATGTGGTGAATGAAAACCATTCAATAAGCAAATTAATAAGCTTTTAAATACCTTCACAATCTGTATTCCCATGGAATCATCATCAGGATTACTTCGATCATTGAAAGTGAAACGCATAGTTTTATCCCAGTCAATCGCTATACTCTTTAAATAGTGATCTGCCAAGGTGAGCCAAACCTTAAAAGATATATCACAAAGAATCTTAGCTCTACTTGAAATGGGTTGCATCTTCAACTGTTCAAAAATATTCTGCATATGTTGTCATCAATTATAGACCGCACAGAAGCATAAACGTGTTCACTTGCTTATGCTAAAATTAAGAAAGAGGCAGAATGTAGCATGCCCCATCAGAAGGTGACAGGAATTTTGAAAACGTAAAGCATTTCTCTATCTTTAGACTTTATATTTTCTCTGTAAAGTACTGGTGTGGGGTGGGGAGGGAATTAGATGGTCACATTATAGATGCACCATGCCCCTGTGCTGCACCTACCAAACTTTAGCCTTTTTATATTCAGACAATAAGCTAAACTGAACTGGAGTTATTGGAACACACACACACACTCCTATGCATGCAGAATGAATATAGATGTGTGAATTGTAATCAGTTTCACTTGAATTCTACATTCAGTCTACTGAACTGATTTCATTCAATCATTTTGATCTGTAGTAAGTGCAAAATTGTATCCATTTGTTCACATTGTATCAATATGTATGCTGAATCAGCTTTCTTGATTAGACTGACAACTGAAACTGGCAACTGATTTATAGCTCAGCTACATATAACATATGGTAGCAGGCTCATTCCAAAAATTCTTAATATACAAGTCTTTTTTCAAAATAAATTTCTGTGTAGCATATTCAGTAACATTAAAATTAGTAGAATTTGAAAGTTTGAAGTTCAGCTGTCAGCTTATACATTCAAGCCTTCATCTATTTTTAACTGCAATTGAATAATGACTACTGTAATCTAAATCTATTTTTATAGGTAGACAGAAATCAAGGAGAAAAGGGACAAATATGGAAGACGAAAAAAGAAAACCTATCATCTATAGACAAAAAAAGATATTTAGTAGTCCTTCTATTTTAGGCGGCCATTCAGAATTTCACACACCATTACCAGAAACGTACACTGCAAAAAATATGTATGCATTTCAGGGATTCCTTAGAAGCTGGATAACGGAACTATAATCACCTGACAATGATCTGTGACTTCCCTCATAGGAATAACATTAGTTCCAGCAAAGTGTAAGTATATGGATGGAAATTATTTATTGACATTATTCCAAGCATGCTAACTAGGAAACTTCAATACATGTCCTACAAAAATATAGGACAGAAAGAAATATGTAGTCCTATAACTTTTCAAGTGATATTGTTTTCTATATCTGATTCTTTATTCTGTTTATTTTACACAATAAAGTTTACAATTATAGCAAATATACATAATTAAAAACCATCTGCTAAATTAAAGTAAGTTACATAGATCATAGCTAGGAAACGTCTGTATATAGAGAGATTTGTAAGTTTATGGTGAAATATATTAGTTCTACAGCAGTATGATCACCCTAGAAAAGATTCAAACATTTCTTAGAAGTATCTTCCAGATTAACCAGTGTGTCCAAAATGCAGTATTTCAACAGGAAGCAGTAAAGATGAATATAATCTCTGGATAAATATCTTTATCTATTCTTTAAAATTACACCACAGCTCTAGCAGACTGACTCATCTAATATTGGTATACAATTAATATCCTTCTTGGAAAGAGTGATCCAAAAGAAACCAAACCTTTATGGTTTCTCTAGTGATATCATCTCAACCTTAGAGTAAGATCACTATTAAGGCAAAGGATCTTAGATAAAGCTCAAACACAAATTGCTGCTCTTTCTCACAACATAATTGCAAATAACCCCATTTTAGTGCCTAAATCAGCTTCATATTTATATCATATCACATATTCCAAATTCAGAAGAATTTATCTTTAATTTGATTTAATGTTCTCCCCACAATTGTCCTGGAATGGAAATACAAGAAAATCCCATATAAAACCCTATACTGGCCCTAAGATAGGAGTGTCATAGAAAACAGCCCGTGTTCTTCTGTATTGCCAGTTCTAAAGGAATATTCATCACCAGTTGACTATCCCTCTTTTATTTACATTTCTTTTATTTACATTTATCAAGATAAATTTATTTCTCCGAAATTAGCAAAATTTTGCTACATTATGTATAAGAGTTAAGACAATTTTTAATAACAGTTGATAATAATTCTTGCTGTTAGGGGATAGTTTTCTGTTGTTCATCTCATTAACTGTATTTTTATTGATTAATGACCACAATAAAGTTCTGTCTATTAGCAGGTGTTTATTTTAGTATTGGTGCATTTCTCAATTTAACTGGACTTTCTGATCACCTTTGATCACAGATGCTAATTACCTTTTTATGGCTTCAACATAAGGAAAACATCTAGTCTATTTGTTATTCCTAATTTCACCATTTTTCCAGGATGGATCTTACTGAATTAGAAGCGGTTACTGGTACCCAGCCTATAACATTAGATAAATGCAAGTTTTCACTGTTGGGAAAGTCTGTCAAGAGCTTCACATAAGGCTGATCACTATGTATTTTATGGAGAACAGGGCTTTACTCACCTTTCTTCTCCACTCCTTTGGAATTCCTGTTGACAGTCTAGCCACTGCTTTGAGAGCATCATGCCACTAAAAGCAACCATCCCAACAGAGTTAAGTTTATTATTCCAATTTGGAAACACAATTCAACAAACAATGCAGGTAATCCTCAACATCCATTAAGCCAGTGGTCGCCAACCTGTGGGCTGGGGGAAAATTTTGGTGGTCCGCAGGAAAATCTGGAAATTATTTGAATTTTTTTGTATCATTGTATGGTTTCTGTGAGTGTCTGTCTATCTGTCTCTCTCTCTGTGTGTGTCTCTCTCTCTTTCTCTCTCTCTCTCTTTCCCTCTGCCCCTCTCTCTCTCTGTTTCTCTCTCTCTCTCTCCGT
>JANHFO010009422.1:0-16744 GCA_032468095.1 Pareas carinatus | reverse complement strand
CTTCCTTCCTTCCTTCCTTCCTTCCTTCCTTCCTTCCTTCCTTCCTTCCTTCCTTCCTTCCTTCCCTCCTTCCTTCCACTAAAACTTGGATTGGTATTATTTCAAGCAGCATTTAGATGTATTTAAATTCTTCCCTCAATTGAAACCAGAGAAAGAGTCTTCAAATTGCTAGAAGCTAAGTTAACATTGTGGAGGCCTTTCTATTACAGTTGTATAAAATCTGGGAGCTTTATCAAATCTTACCATTAACTTTTTTAAAAAGGAAAAATTTGGTCCTGTCAGGTATAACACAGTCAGCATATGAACTTTCTTAAGTAAATTTTGTACTAGGCACCAACCCTGGAAATTTCAACTAAGATTCAAGATAGTCCATGGAATTCTAAATTAATGCACCACCTTGTCAAATCTTCCAGAGAACAATTGCAAGTATTCTTTGTAAATTTCAGATTTGAATTGGATCTCTTTCCTAGAACCTCTTTACTAGAGGTTTATATCACCATCTCTTTGTAAGTGTCCTTTATTCACTGAGTATCGAAGAATACCAATCTTAGTGAGATTTCATTGAATTGCATGGGGACACTGAGTCCCAACACCAAAAATGTGAAGCAAAGAGTATATTTGTAAAGAGAATATTTGTTGCTCAGAGTTGAAATGAAAGGTCTTTGATGCTCTCTGAGCTTGTCTGTTTTCTTGCAGATGTTTCAGTGATGATGTTACCTAGTTGGTGTGATGAAACATCTGCAATAAAACAACCAAGCTCAGAGAGCTCCAAGGACTTCATAGTCCTCTTCCTCCTCCACTACCACACACAGCCACCACCACCTCTCTTCCACTTAGCACTGGTGGTGTTACCTTGTTTGGGTCATGAAATGTCTGCAAGAAAACAGTCAAGATCAGAGAACACCAAGGACTTATTGCTGTCGTATTTATTGGTCATAAATATCTCCACCATATAATATTTGTTGTAGCCGAAGTATCAGGTTCGTTGAGATGAGACAATGTAGCTTTCAGCAAGGTTACAATGTACAACTAGAACTGAGCATTAGCCACGCCGGTTGTGCTCTTTATACTCTATTCAAACTTGGCACACTGCCAATCCAGTCCTAGGAATTTTCCATTCTTGGGAATCTCCTCCCTGATCCTTATATGGATCTAACACCCCTTCCCTCCCAGCAGGCTGTTCTCTCTTTATTTGTATATGTATTTATGCAAATAGGCAAGGGTTTTTAAGGCCCACCCGGACCTGAGCAGTGCAGTCGGTGGGGTGTTGGCTGCGGAGGTGGGCGTGCTCAGGGGAATCTCCTGGGTCTCTTCGTAGGCTTTTGGAGGTCCTCGGGCAATGCCCTTTCCTGTGCCGAAGCTGAATCTTCGCTCCAGGGGTCCGCTTCACTGGGCTCAGGTAAGGGTAGCCCGTAGTTCCCGCCTTCGGTACCTGGGGAAGGGGTAACCATAGAGTTAGTGTCAGCTTGGGGGGGTCTTCCCTGGTTTGGTTTTGTGTGGTTTGGCCCCTTAGCTGGTCAATGTGCTGCCTTCAAATGTGGCTGTCATCCAGCGTTATTACATATGACTTTGGGCCAGTTATTTTTGTGATCTCTTCTTCCTCCCACCGGGGGCCGCTGGCTACGTTTAGGGCAAACACTGGGTCTCCCACTTTAAACAAGCATGTTGTTGGGGTTTTTGCTTTGTTAACCATGGGAGCATAGCATGGGTTGAGTCTGTCTAAGACCGACCGTAGTTTACACCCCATGAGTAATTCGGTGGGGCTCCTGCCTGTTGTTCTGCAGGGGGTAACATGTTGCCAGACGAGGAACTCATTGACCCTCGTTTGCCAGTCTCCCTGTTGGATTTTGCTGAGGGCCTCCAGACCGAACCATGCTCCCTGCCACATGATAGCAGCCTGCCCGAGCTACTTGATGTCATCACCGAGGTGACATTGGAGACTCCCAGACTTGTGGTCACTGGAGACTTCAACTTGCCATCTGTGGGGGAGACATCGAAGGTGGCTTGGGAGTTTATGGCTACCATGACGGCCATGAACCTGACCCAAGTAATTCAGGGATCCATGCACTTGGGGGGGACACATGCTGGATCTAGTTTTTGCCTCTGAACAGTGGTTAAAAGATCAGAGTTTAGGGGATATAGTGGTTGAGCCCCTGTCATGGTCAGATCATTTTCTCCTTCGGTTGAGCTTCCTCATTGCTAGACCTGCCGCAGGGAGGCGGAACAGACCAAGTGGTTCCGCCCCAGGCTCTTGATGGACCCGGACAGGATCCAGATGGAGCTTGGGCCATTTCCTGAAGCCTTGTTTCATGACTCGGCTGAGATTCTCGCTGCTGCCTGGAATAGGGCGACGGGTGGGGTCCTGAATCGGGTCGTGCTTTTGCGGCCTCTGACCCGGCATCGAACCACCCCGGCTTCCTAGTTTTCTGAGGAGCTGAGGTAGATGAAATGCCAGAAAAGATGCCTAGAGAGCAGTTGGAGGGTCAGCTGTGCTGAGTCTGACTGATCTTTGGTAAGGACCCATATTAGGGCTTACCTTGACGCGATCAGAGTGGCTAAGTATAACTACTTTTCTTCTCTGATCAAGTCTGCCAAAAATCACTCTGCAGCCCTGTTTGGGGTGGCTGCTCTATCCTTCATTTGGGGGGTGGGCATGAGGACCCTTTGCAGGGACAGGCAAAGCAGTTAAAAGACTATTTTCAAGACAAGATCAATCAGATCCGGATTGGTTTGGACTCTGACTGAGTAGTCACAGGCAGGGTGATGGATGTGAGTCTTGAGACTGTTGCTCCAGAGGACATGGACAGAATCCTTGGGTGACTTAAGGCAATCAAATGTTTATTGGACCTGTGTCCCTCATGGTTGGTACTGGCCTCCCGAGAGGTGACGCGAGGCTGGCTCCAGAACATCGTGAATGCTTCTTTGGGAGAGGGTGTCGTACATGCTGCCTTGAAGGAGGCGGTGGTGAGTCCCCTGCTCAAGAAGCCTTCACTGGACCCAGGTCTTTTAAATAACTATTGTCCCATCTCCAACCTTCCCTTTGTGGTGAAGGTTATTGAGAGTGTAGTTGCTCAGCAGTTCCCTCGGTTCCTGGATGAAACTGTACATCTGGATCCATTCCGGTCCAGCTTCAGGTCTGGATACAGTACCGAAATGACATTGGTCGCATTGGTGTTGCTCCTCTATCCTGGTTCGATTAGGCCTCTCAGTGGCTTTTGATATCATCGACCATGGTATCATGCTGTGCCGGTTGGGGGGGTTCGTAATGGGAAGCTGCTGGGAAGTCGCTGGCTGAGATCATTCGTGGTTTTGGGGTGAAGTACCATCAGTACGCTGATGATACTCAGTTGTACACCACCCCAGGCCACCCCAACAATGCCATGGAAGTGATGTCCCAGTGCCCATTGTGGGCTGTTAGCTCTTCACTCTTGTTCTCAAAATGTTTGAATTCACTCCCTATGGCGCCTCCGGCCAACCCCTTAGAGTCCAGTTGAGGACTTTCCTGGTTACTGGGTCGCGAGCCGTTTGCTCCGCCACCTCCTTGGAGGTGTTTAGTCTCCGCTGATCACAGTCAATGAGGAGGACTGTGTCCTCGGTGTCCCCTTCATTTTCTGTTATTGGTAGGGGACAGCGGCTAAGGGCATCGGCATGGCTCAGCTGTGAGCCTGGTCGATGGATTAGCGTGTAATTGTATGCTGTTAGGGTTATGGTCCACCGTGTCACCCTTCAGGAGAGGGCCTGTGGGGTGGATCTATCCCCTGCTATTATGCCTAGCAATGGTTTGTGATCTGTTACCAAGGTAAAATGCCTGCCAAACAGGTATCCGTGAAATCGTTTGATTCCTGCTATTAGGGCTAGGGCTTCCTTGTCCAGCTGACAAGTTCCACTCTGGTTCCGTGAGTGTTCTTGAGTAGAATGCAATGGGGGCTTTGTCCCCATTTGGTAGCTTATGGCTGAGGATGGCTCCCACCCCAAATAGGGATGCATCACATGTGAGCAACAATGGAAGGGTGGTATTGTATCTGATTAAGAATGTTTCTTCTGAGAGGAGTTTCTTTATCCCCAGAAATGCGTTTTCCTCTCTTTCCCCCCACACCCAGGGTGTTTTCTTCCCCAAAAGCTTGTGCAAGTGTTCTGCTATGGTTGCCTTACCTTTTAAGAAGGCATTATAGAAGTTGATAAGGCCTAGGAATGCTTGAAGCTGTGTCATATTTGTAGGTGTGGGGGCTTCCCTGATTGTCCTAACCTTATCTATAGGGGGTGTATTCCCTCCCCATCCATCTTATACCCCAGGAAGCTAACTTCCTTGGTGCCTATGGTAAATTTATTCTGTTTGAGGTGTAGCCCTGCCTTCCTAAATTGGGTCAATACTTTCCTCAGCCTTGTTATCAGTTGCTTCTCATCGCGTGCTGTTACTATCACATTGTCAAAGTATGACACTGTGCCTGGGATTCCTTGGAGCAGTCTCTCCATGACACTCTGGAAGATCCCTGGTGCTGCACTGACTCCAAATTGGAGGCGGTTACATTTGAACGCTCCCTTGTGTGTAACAATATTCTGTGCTTCTGCTGTCACAGCATCCACTAGGAACTGTTGATATGCTTGGGCCAGGTCTAACTTTGAGAAACATTTTCCTGGTCCCAGGGAGTGTAGTAGATGTTGGACAACAGGGATTGGATAGGCGCTTGGCTGCAATGCCTTGCTTAAAGTGCTTTTGTAGTCAGCGCAAATCCTAATGGACCCATCGCTTTTAAGTGGGGTAACTATCGAGGTCTCCCATTTGGCATGATCTACTGGTTCTAGGATGCCTTGTTTAATTAGTTTTTCCAGTTCTGCCTCAACCTTTGGCTTTAACACAAAGGGAACTCTGCGCGCTTCAAGGCGGATGGGGTTTATTGCAGGGTCTAGGTTGAATGTTATAGGGGTTCCCTTATAATTGCCAAGGTTTGAGCTGAAGATGTCCACAAATTCCTGGATGAGGCTGTTGATGCCCTCCATCTGTGTCGTGTGGATTCTAGTGACCCCCAGTCCCAAGGCCCCAAACCAGTCCAACCCCAAAAGAGTCTGTAGTCTCTTCTTGACCACGAGTATGGAGAGAGTTTTTTTGTACTGGTGGTATTGTAACAGAACGTCAAGGCGTCCAAGAAGAGGGATGTGGTTTCCCTAATAATCTGCAAGTGAGATCTTTGAGTATGAGATGTCCTCCTGACGTTACTAAGGTCCGAGTGTCTTGAGGATTGACCAGGCTATCAGTGTTACTTCCGATCCCAAGTCTATTTCCATTTTGCAGGGTTGGCCGAAGATGCGGATGGTGGTCATGATCGGGTTGCCATTGCTGCTTTTGAATACTGTTGTGCAGTTTGTGTCCGTCGATCTGTTGTGGCTCCTATGCTGGTCTGGCTTATTCTTTGATGATGTCCCCCCGGGGGGCACTGCTGTGGTCAGTTTGTTGTTTCTTCCTACCCGAGCATGGTGAATGGTCGCGTGAACTGCAAACTTGTCAAATGTGTTCTTTTTTTCCACAGTTATGGCACTGGGCATCCTTGAATGGGCAGGATCCTCTGATGTGCACTCTTCCACAGCCTGGGCACTTCGGTCTGGTGTCTTCCCATTGCCAAAACATTTTGTTGACACCCTCAGCCTTGCTATATTCCGAGGATGATTCTGAGTATGTGGCTCTGTGGACTCTGTTGGCTTTTCCCGGCTTTTGGTCATCATCATCAGAGATTTTCACCATTTGAGCCTCCACTGTGGCCAATGTTTCAGCAGTCCGTGCTTCGTCGACTGCTACGACCAGTGTGATTTTCGGGTTGGTCATCAGTCGGCATTTAAGGCTCTTGTTCCTCAGGCCGTAAATGAACTGATCTAGGATGGCCTCTTCGATATCAGCGAACTCGCAATTTACAGGGATTTCTCTTAATGTCTCAAGATAGGCGCTGATCGATTCACTGATCAGCTCGAATCTTTTTAACTTGGCTGGTGGTGCCATGAAATGTCTTTTTACTCTTCCAATCATCTCAGTCCAGGGAATGATGCTGGCTGGTTACAGGGTGGCTATGACTTTGGCTGCACGAAAAGCCGCTTGGCTGCAGTGGCTAGGAAATGATTCCTCATTATTGGGTAGGTCTAAAAGTTTGTTAGCCTCCAGGTAACACTGATATCGCTCCATGTATTTCTCCTAGTTCTTTACCTCTGGACAGAAGGTTGGGTTGAATGGGGTCTGTCTCAAGTTGTTATTAGCCATCTTTGCTCACAATCGTCCCTCTGTTCCACTCATGGTTTGAAATTGTAGCCAAAGTATCAGGTTCGTTGAGATGAGACAATGCAGCTTTCAGCAAGGTTACAGGGTACAACTAGAACTGAGCATTAGCCACGCCGGCTGCACACTTGACGCGCTGCCAATCCGGTCCTAGGGATTTCCCGCTCTTGGGAATCCCCTCCCCGATCCTTATATGGATCTGACAATATCCTCCTTCTAAGTTGCCTAGCATATCAACTTCCCTACTCCAGAAAAAAAATGCATTAGTAATCAAGGTATATTTGAATTTGTGCATCATATTATTTCATAATATCCTCTACACAGTGGTTCTTTTGCCTCAAAAAGCGGACCACTTAAAATCAATGTTAAAAGTTCTATATAAGAGCATCTTCAATAGTATGGTTAGATTTTTGCAGGAAGTGCCATCTGTTACTGAGTCATTTAAATGGCTTTTGGTCGTCTTGTTGATATACATTTACTGAAATCAACATATATATTTATGTATACAACCATTTCCAAAACAACCCTGATAAACATTTCTCTTTTTAAAAGCTTTTTTTAAAGGCACATATGCATAGGACAGACATTGTGGATATTGAGATTTTTATTCTGTTCATTACAAAATCAAATGAGGGAGGAGAAGGGGGTGAATCAAGAATGTCAAAAAAGGGGAAATTGAGTTGTTATTGGAGTGGTTCACCTTAACTAAAGAAATGTAGATTCTTCAAAAGGCAAGACACAACTGATGGAAGTTAAAACTCATCCTCCTTTGGAGCTACCTTTCTGAAACATTACATTGTGGTACTTGGTCAAAGATATGGTCTTTAACTGTCAACCTCTTTAATCTGCTGTAATGAACCCTCCCAATAATTCTCCAAAAGATGGACAAAGATAATAAGAAGCTCCAAACCAATCATTCTGCAACACTCTGTTTCTTTTCTCGATGCAGAAAGCTGGGTATCCCCCCTCAATCCATGATGTTCTATCCTTTAGATATAACAGAATAATAGAACAATAGAGTTGGAAGGACCTTGCAGGTCTTCTAGTCCAACCTCCTCCTCAAGCAGGAGAGCCTAGACCATTTTAGACAAATGGTTGTCCAGTCCCTTCTTAAAAACCCCCAGTGTTGGAGCATCCACAACTTCTGAAGGCAAGTTATGGCACTGGCTGATTGCTCTTACTGTTATGAAATTTGTCCTTAGTTCTAGGTTACTTCTCATTTTGTTCAGTTTCCATCTGTTGTTTTTTGTCTTGCTTTCTGGTGCTTTAGAAAATAGACATTCCCAATTCCTGCAACCTATCTTCATATCTTTTACATTTATTCATTCATTCATTCATTCATTCATTCATTCATTCATTCATTCATTTATCTATTTATTTATTTGTTTATTTTTCAATTTATATACCGCCCTCCTCCCGAAGGACCCAGGGTGATGTACAGTCATTTAAAACCACACAATAACATATTAAAACAATTTAAAATTAAATTAAACCTATTTGGGCTGCAAAATCCTTAAAAACCTTAAAATTTAAAACCCAGTGAACCCTCTAAAACTCTCTGCTATCCCCCCCACTTAAGGAACCGACCCGGCTAAAAACCTACCCAACTAAAACTAAAACTAAAATGTTTTATAGGTGGCACATGACACCTATAAGAATTGCAAAAATGTTTAAGGAGGTATCAGATAAATGTTGGAAATGTAAATGTAAAACAGGTACGTATTATCATATGTGGTAGACATGTAAACAGGCTGAATAATATTGGAGTAGAATTTATACTTGGTTGAGAGAATTATCAGAAACACAAATATGTTAGTTTGACACATGATTCGATACTTTCTAAGTCAAATCGGTTAGGTAGAGTGTATTTTTTTATCTGAATTAATCTTTTTTTTTGATAATTTTCATTGAGAAAATTTTTAGCAAAGTAAAAACTCTAAAAGAAAATAAAGTAGTGAATGCATTTTATGACATGATGAATGTATTTTATGACATGATGGATGTATTCTATGATTATAATCGTGGTATGTCACTTGTAGCTTGTGTGTAGATTGAGAGCATATGCACCGGAGACAAATTCCTTGTGTGAGTCCAATCACACTTGGCCAATAAATTATTCTATTCTATTCTATTCTATTCTGTTCTATTCTACTCTTCATTAATCCATTTCATTCCTATTCCATTCCATTCCATTCCATTCACTTCCATTCCTATTCCATTCCATCCCTATTCTTATTCTTATTCCTATTCCTATTCCTATTCCTATTCCATTCCATTCCATTCCATTCCATTCCATTCCATTCCATTCCATTCCATTCCATTCTATTTTATTCTATTCTATTCCATTCCATTCCATTCCATTCCATTCTTAATTATTCCATTCCATTCTATTTCAGATAAATAGTCAATAATCAAAATAGTCAAAGAGGCAAAACAGAATAATTGCTCTCACTGACAGGAAATGTTTCCTTAATTCTAGGTTGGATCTCTTCTTAATAAGGTTTCATCTGTTACTTCTTGTTCTGCCCTCAGATGCTTTGGAGAATAGGTTGACCCTCTCTTGAGCTAGAAATGGATCTTCAGTTTCCAATCCGAGGAACATCAAGCTGCCTAAACTCTTCACAAGAATTTTCCTCCATGCCATGAATCCAAGAATTTTCTCTCATGGTGGCCTAGCTTTGTGCTCTGAATCAAAACTTTCTTTAAAGACAGGCATTAGGGAAGGAGTGGGTAAATTCTCAGCATTGCCTCTGAAACAATTACATGAGTGCTTGTACTGTGGTTCTGAAATGAATATCTATTATCCAAATTCATGTTCGAGGAGGCCTGCACTGAAAAAACACTTTAGATCTGTTTCAGCTACATAGCCCATATCATGTAACAATCTCTAGGAAAAAAGAAAAGGTAGAGATTTGTGACAAATAGACCCGGGAGAAAAACACATCTGCAGAAAGCCTTGGGTTTTACAAATAAATACTGCTTTTCTTAAAAGAGGAAGCTGTACACTTTGCCGAGATTGTTATAAGCCAACTGCTCAGTCAGGTGGAACCTAGTGGTATGATATCTTGTATCTGATTGCAAGCAAAGGAAATAGCAAGAAATGGCCTGTATTGGTTCCATTTATAGGATTTAAAACTGGCTAAAATGCCCACTAGCTTGGACTAGAAGGAGCACACACTTCAGAACACCTTTGTGTGTGTGTGTGTGTGTGTGTGTGTGTGTGTGAACGTGATACTCAAAGAAATATTCAGAGCATTGAGAAACCAAAATAATAACAAAGATGCTATTTATGAATATCTTACCTAACCTTACATGCTGTTCCATTCACCAGTCAACATTGTACGACTTACAATCCTATCAGATTTGTTAGTATATTTTATTCTCTTTTTATCACTTATATAAGTAACTCAAGACAACGAACATATTTAATACTCTTTCCTCCTCCTCTTTTCCCCCACAACAATAACCATGTGAGGTGAGTTGGCAGAGAGACAGAGAGAGAGAGAGATATGGAGGGGGAGAGAGAGAGGAAGGGAGAGGGAGAAGGAGGGGGAGAGAAAGAGAAAGAGATGGAGGGAGAGAGAGGAAGGGAGAGAGAGCAGGCGAGGAAGAGGGAGGGAGAAAGAAAGAGAGAACGATGAAGGGAGAGAGAGAGAGAGAGACACACTTTGAAGACGATACTCACATGTACCATCTTCTCCAATATGACTGAGCTTCAACACTTACAACTGCCCTAGGGGGAAAGGGTATGTGTAAATTATCATGTGTACTATCCCTGAATGTGATGTGATTGTAATAAGATAATAACTCAAAGGCAGAATTATGTATGTGTATGTACAGACATGTTATCTAGGCATGTGACTGATGTTTCCCTATCATGGCACAGAGAAACTATCTGCTGTGAACTCCATGTAGGAGTCAGGAAGGGCCAGTAAATGCTCAGCTCCATTCAGTCACCCAATCAAAGGAATTACAGGGTCATAAAAATAAAAATAAAAAGTATAAACATGTGGCAAATGATCCATCACTCAGAACTGAATGAAGCAATGATAACCAGAAACTTTGTGCATGAATTCTTTTCTCTGTGTATCTTGATACAGACGTCCTTAGCTACACCTAGATCACATTGTAAGATAGACCAGAAATGATACACCGGAGTGCTTTAGCTCAGTGAGGGAAGACAGGAACAATGTTCATTTTATTGAGAAATTGGGTGAAATTATCTTATTGGTTTAACCAAAACAGTCGCGTGAAACCTACATGAATCCATAATAATCCTGGCATAATTTTGATGGGCTTTTTCAGCAGGAGTTAAAATTATAGACTACTCTGATAATTATGGATAAAACTCTATCTAAAGAACTGTAGAGAAGGATGCTGAGTGAAATCGGCAAATTAATTAAGCATCCCTACGAATTTGGATAGAAGAAAAAGAACAAGATTTCTTTCTTTCTTCCTTTTTCTTTTTCTGGACCTCAGGCAGCTATTACAAATCTCTGCATGGCATTTTCCAGTCAAGGGCACTCATCCCCAAAGCCATAAAGTTGAAAAAATTAACTACAGTGAATTCTGATCTGGTAAAAACCCTTCAGCCTTCATCTGTTAAAAAAATATTCTGAGTAATGGCTCTATTAAAGATTCTAGAATCAGAATAGTCTTATCTCTCTTGTTAATAGCACCTTGTTTGAACACTCATAAGCAGTTTCTTGTCTGTTTCGTTCCTTTTTGGAGTTTTGCTCTTTTTCTTGTGATTATTTCAAGAACAATAAAAAAATTATACATATAAATAGTTAAACACATGCACACTAGAAAGTGGCACTGAGAATTCCTCACATCTATATACACAATGAGATGATCTCCAAGTACTTCAACTGTAAAAGCATTAATATCATTAGTTGATTAGTCTCCTGATCTTCCCCATAAGATAAAAGACAGAAGAAAATATGTAACCTGGTTCCAGGATAAAATAGATGGAAGGTAATAGAGGGCCTGCCTATGTGGTAATGCAAGGTGGCAGCAATCAGATAAGTGAGCCTCCCTTGCAGAGTGGCCCAATTTGTTTGATGAATTGGGTCTAAGGTCAACTGCCTTAATTAAAAATTTAGCAGTTCTGCTTACAATATATACATTAGGGCCCTGGAGGAAATCAGACGATTTGTAATTCAGATGTCAGTGGGCTGATGGTTCAATAGAGCTTATAAGTTTCTCAGGGAGCAATCACATGCCCTCTGAGATATTTATCACCTCCATTGGAAAGAACAGTCCACTGGGACCAAACAAAATTTGAGCAATATTTTCAACGACTGGGATATCGCATGTGCGTGTCCTCTAATGATATGGCAAGCCATGAGATCACCCATATTTGGCACCAAGTACTCAGAACATCTTTAGAACCTCATGAAAAGAATCACTAGGGATGACACGATAGCACTGTTCCAATATTTGAAGGGCTTCTACAAAGACAAGGGTGGTCAAACTATTTTCCAAAACACCCAAAAGGCAAGACAAGAAACAATGGATGGAGACTAACCAAGAAGAATAATCAACATAGACCTAAGGAGAAATTTCCTAATGGTGAAAGCAATCAACCAATGGAACAGATTGCCTTGAAAAGTTGTGGGTCAGCCATCACTGGAGGCATTCAAAAAGAGACTAGACAACCATTTGTCTGAAATGGTATAGGGTCTTCTGCTTGAAGAGTGGGTTGGAGTAGGCAACCTCTAAGGTCCCTTCCAACTCTTTCACTCTATATTCTATACTCAATGTTGTATGTATAGGAGCACCTTATCAACATTAATAACCTTTCTATATGGTCAGAATTTAATTCATGGATGTGATTTTCCTGTTTGTGTCTTTAGATATTAGTTTGGGGCTTGTGAATTCAGTGTTACAAGGTTACTAGTTTTCTTCTCTCATTCTGGCTTTGGATATTTTTCTTCCTGATAATTATACCTAGCAAAAATTATTTGATTTCTTTCAACTGATTTGGCATGAACTGGAGTAAACTTCAATCATAGAACATAGAATACAGAACATTGAATAATAGAGTTGAAGGGGACCTTGGAAGTCTTCTAGTCAATCAATCATCCAAGAATCAAAATGAATCAAACTTGAATCCAAGACAATTATCTTTTGAGTATGCACTTACTGTCTCACACCGTCAACCCAAATATCACCATTTGCCAAGTTATAGTTAACGTTAGAAGAGAAGTTAATGTTAGAAAAAAGCAGATTATGTCCTCAAAAGCTTTATGGTTTTGCAGTATTATTTTTCATAAGAACTTTAATATGACACAATTTCTGATACTGAGTTGGATTAAAAATGAGAACACCTAATGCGTTTCTAGAAGCATAGATCTGAATGTTCAAGTAACCTACTTTGCTATTTATGAATTATTATACCAATTTTCATTAGATGGAGAATACATTTATTTCTCAAACTATTTGTTAAATCAGAAGTGGATGAATAATGAATGCCTTGTTATTTATAACAATGATTTTAAAATACTTTTTTCCCCTTCTCCTATTCTGATCAATGTGGTTCATGATGAAAATTGAAAGGCTTCTATTTGAAGTTCATTTAAAGTTTCATCTCCCTTAAGAAAAAGTTTTCTGCAAATAACGCTGAAGTCATTAAATGATTTCTCACTATCCATGTTTTTCTTCATGATCAGCTTCTCTCTTCACCCAACTTCACGAAGAATTTTCACCAGGAGACTGGTGTGGGTAAAAAGGATGACTTACAACCATGGATTATTGTAATGAGATGTTTATGTTTTATTTTTTCCTGTACTTCATCTCCAAATCTGATGTTGCACATGTTTTGTAGACTGTCAAGTAGTCAACATTTTAATATCAAGGCAAAATAATTGATTGCAGGAGAAGAAATATGTGCCACTAAAAATATTCTATGCTTTTAGGGATCCATATGGACAACCTGAGGGACATAAGGGAAAAGGTTATTCAATGTTCCTAATGCTAACACAGGAGAGATTGCTCATATGCAGGAGTGAGGATGTTCACCTGCAAAATATTTTTTTGGTCAATTGCTAAGTCATGTCCGACTCTTTGCGACCCCATGGACCATAGCCCGTCAGGCCCCTCTGTCCCTCACAGCCTCCTGCAGTCTGTCCAAACTTATGTCTGTTGCATCAGTGACACCCTTCAGCTATCTCATTCTCTGTCATTCCCTTCTCCTTTAGCCTCCCATCTTTCCCAGCATCACAGCCCTTTCTAAGGAGTCCTTTCTTCTCATTAGGTGGCCAAAATATCTGAGTCTCAGCTTCATCATTTGTCCTTCTAAAGAGCAATCAGAGTAGATTTCATCCAGAACAGACTGATTTGATCACCTTGCAGTTCAAGGGACTCTTAAGAGTCTTCTCCAGCACCACAACTCAAAGACATCGATTCTTCGACCTTCAGCCTTTCTTATAGCCCTCACAGCTATACCTTGCAACTGGGAAAACCATGGCTTTTACTATAGGGATCTTTGTTGACAAAGTGATGTCTTTGTTTTTTAATGCAAAATTTGACCATGAAAATCCATACTAATGACTCATGATGAGCAAATAACAAAATAACAGAGTTGGAAATGACTTTGGATGTCTTCTATTTCAAAACCCTGCTCAAGCAGGAGATCCTATTCCATTCTAGACAATAGCTGTCCAATCTCTTCTTTAAAACCTCTGGTGTTTGTAACACCCACACCTTCTGGAGCCAATTCATTCCACCAATTAATTGCTCTCACCATCAGGAAATTCATTCTTAGATCTAGGTTGCTTCTCTCTTTGATTAGTTTCCATCCATTACTTCTTGTCTTGCCTCCTGTTCCTTTGGAGAATGTGTTAGCCCCCTCTTCTTTGTGGCAGCCTTTCAAATATTGGATCAGTGCTATCATGTCCCCCCAGTCCTTCTTTTCATTAGACTAGACAAACCCAATTCCTGCAACCTCTCTTCATATGTCTCCAGTTCCATAACAATCTTCGTTGCTCTTCTCTGCACCCTTTCCAGAGTCTCAACATCTTTTTATATCATGACAACCAAAACTGGATACAGTATTTCAAGTGTTATCCTACCAAGACATTATAAAGTGGTAGTAGCACTTCACATAATCTTGATTTTATCCATTAAATGAAACTTATCTGACTGGCAGTGCCACTTCAATTCAGGATTCCAAAATTGCTTAGTAGTCAGTGAGTAACCAGAGGCTAATAATCCAGCATTAAAGAGATTAGAAGTAGACGCTATTTATTTTTCAGCTAGGATGATTTCTTACAAAGGTAAATTGAATGCATGCAGTAGAACAACAGGAGTATAATTAGCTGTTGAGTGAAATTCTGGCTAATCAAACAGTGATCAGAAGTCCTTGCTTTAAATTCTGGCTTTGGAAAGGGAGGGGATGAATGCTGGTCATGCAAATCCAAGGTTTATCACAATAGTCCCCTATTTTTTTTAAAAAAAAAATCTGGAGATATTGGGTGTTAGTAGAAGGCATATTCTATTTAGGAGAGCAATTATTCGTGTAAGACTGACGTGAGACATTTTGCTGGGTGAGTTTTGATTAGTACATGAATTAGAATCAGAATCAGAATTTATTGGCCAAGTATGTCTGGACATACAAGGAATTTGTCTCCAGTGTACATGCTCTATACCTACATACATATGATAACCAAACTGTGATTACAATCATACATTCATAATCCTACAGGACATAATCATATATATGATTACATTCATAATCGTAAAGTACATTCATCTTGTCATGTGCATATAAGCGTAAGATACATTCATAATCATAAAGTCCATTCATCTTGTCATGTACATATAAACGTAAGATACATTCATAGTCATAAAGTACATTCACCTTGTCATGTGTTTTTAAGCATAAGGCAAAGAATGTAATAAAACCACTATAATTATTTGGTCCTTGAAACACAACATCCTACAGGATTGTTCTCTTCCTTCCTTGTCAGTGGAAATGACAAATCTGAGAACTGTCCCTTCATTGCTTTTTCTTTCTATTCCTTTCTATCTCAAAAGGACTAGGACTGACCCTCCCCTAAGTTCCTTAAAGCCTTATCTATTTGTTTCCAAGAATTGGCTGCCACAATGAGGAGCTGCCTGTATTATAGGCAGAAGAAAATAAAGTTGTGTAAAAAGGTTTATGTCCATCCTCCTCCTCCTCCTCCTCCTCCTCCTCCTCTCTCCCATTTTCATGTTTATCAAAATCATGCAATCTTTTTTATCAGGAGAAGGTGCTGGGCAATATAAGTTTATTAGTTGATAAGATCGAGGAAACCCAATCTGATGAAAGACTGCAGATATAAAAGCAATGGGATTAAAAGGCAGATGGCAAAGAAACTAGCTACCTCAAAGTATTCTTCTACACTCAGTTACTAGATCAGCATTTGTCAACCAGAGATCTGCAAACATTACTTCACTTCCAATTAGCTCTTTCTACTTTGATGACCTTAGCATAGGAAGGGCTTCTGCTAATATTTCACAATTAGAGAAATACCAGCTACAGCACTATCGCATCTCTTTAAAACTCGCCACAATGATAAAGACTAGAATATAGATTTTATGTCATTTGTTTTTCCTCAGCCTTTTGTTTTTTGAATCCCAAGATTTTGGATAAAATATTAAGATTTAAAAGGTCCCAAAATTGTTAAAAGAATTGGTCTTGGAAGGAAATACACCAAGTTAATATATATGTGAGGGTAATTTGAGGGGAAAAAATTCCATTTGGTTATCAATGAGAAACAGTCACAGATACAGAACTTTTATTATATAGAAAAATATATAGAAAATTACAACATTGAATTTCTTTTTGAAATAATCATCTTTCAAATTGAGACACTTGTCATAACGGATCTTACAAAGTTTGAAATTCCTTTTGCAAAGAAATCTCCCTCCTGGGAATAAAGCCAGAAGAGGTGAGAGTTGCTTGGCGCCAAATCTGAACTATAGAGAGGAGGATCAAAAATACCTCATGTTGGCACTGCACCAAAAGTTCTTGGGTGCATCATGCCGTGCGCAGGCGAGCATTATGGTGAACCAATACCACACCGTAAGTCAGCATGCCTCAAAGCTTGTGTCGCACCGCTTCGATAATCACAATGAGCTTCACGATGCTGTTTCAGGGTGGCTTCATTCCCAGGAGGGAGATTTCTCTGCAGAAGGAATTTCAAACCTTGTAAGAGGTTATGACAAGGGTCTCCATTTGAAGGGAGATTAGGTCGAAAAGAAATGGAATTTTTTAATGTGTATAGTAAAAGTTCTGTATCTGTGAATGTCTGTCATTGATAACCAAATGGAGAGGTTATTTTCCAAATTACCCATGTGTGTACCGATATCTATATCTATATATCTATATATCCTAGTCTTCCTTGAATTTAATTATGTGTCAGCACAAAAACATCTAACACTATATATCTATATATCTATATATATCTATATATCTATATATCTATATATCTATATATC